>PVKC010005250.1:0-33622 GCA_004027635.1 Crocidura indochinensis | reverse complement strand
AAAAAAAAATCACAAATAGCTGCAATAATGTGAGTTTCTCTTTATTACACCAATTTTAATATTTCCTTTAGTGTTGATATCTAGGGACAACCTTTTCATCTTTTGATATTGTAGGCATATTTAAATATTTTATTTTGGTTTGAAATATCATTTTGAATATTGTAAGAAAAATATTTTATAAGTTCAGTGCAATATATTTCTTTCTTTTTTTTTTTTTTTTTGTGGTTTTTGGATCACACCCGGCAGTACTCAGGGGTTACTCCTGGCTCCATGCTCAGAAATTGCTCCTGGCAGGCACGGGGAACCATATGGGGCACCGGGATTCGAACCGATGACCTTTTGCATGAAAGGCAAACGCCTTGCCTCCATGCTATCTCCCGGGCCCCAGTGCAATATATTTCTATATTATAAAATGTACATATACACATCTATAAAGGTAGGTAGAAAGATTTATATGGTTTTGAGCTCACACTCAGCAATTCGCAGGCTTTTCCTGGCACTGTGGTCAGGAATCATTCCAGACAGTTTCTAAAGAATCATAAGCAGTATTGGATATGAAACTAGATTGAGCTGTAAGTGATAAAAGCATCAAGATCCCTGTACTATTTCTATATTACTCTCGATTATATTTTGAACTACCAATTATTAGATAAAAATGAGCATTGATAATAAATATAAAAAGACAATATACTAGACTATTCAAGGGAGACAAATTAATTCTGTAAATGAGAATAACTTTTGGAAGGTATGCATAGATTAGTATGTTAAGGGCAAATTATAGGTAATGACATCGATCCCCAAAGTGTTATGTAGGAGTCTCTAAATATAGAACATGGGGATGGTATATTAATAATTTCTATATTTTAAGTTGCATTGTTATTGTGCTAACATAATTATAATAGTATCAATATTATTACTTCTATTATACAAAATCAGCAAATCTTTACCACCAACTCAGTGTCAAAGATTCTCAACCACTATATGTTACTTCTGCATAAAAAATAATATAATGGAAGTAATTTTAAATAAGGGAGTAAAGTGTATTTGGCAGAGGTTCATACCAAGTATTCTTTTTGGTTAACTTGAAGTGTCCAGTGTCCAAGGGTTCATTTGTACCTGCACTTGGGGACCATTTGGGAGGAGGGGAAGGACCAATAACAGACATATCTCCTGGCCTTATTTTTAAAATGCAACTCTCTCCTCTATATTAAAGAATATTCAAATATATGAATGTAGAAAAACTAGTTATAAGGTCTTCAAATAGATAATAGTTCAACAAGCCAGGAAATTACCTAAGTTTGAGATAGTCAAAGAAAATCATTTAATTTTGTTGATCACATACATAGCCAATTCTAAACACTGCAACTGTTATCAACATTATTGCCAAGTACTACATTTCCTATACTGTTCCTATATTTTCTGCCTTACTAGGAAAAAGGCACTCAGAATGGTCTTCCTTATGTCTATCTTTCAGATTAAAGGGATGACAGGAAGATGGAGTGCTCGTTCTTAACTTGAAATGATCTTAGCACTTAATGATCTTGAACTTTTCCATGAATTTTTTTTTTGCTGGGCCACACCCATTATGCTCGGGGGTTACTACTGGCTATGCACTCTGAAATCGCTCCTGGCTTGGGGAACCATATGGTACTCCTGGGGATTGAACGACAGTCTGTCCTAGGTTAGCTGTGTGCAAGGCAAACGCCCTAGCATTTGCACCACCACTCTGGTCCTTTCGTGACTTATTACTGATCTCAGGAATCCCAACTCTTATTAGAGTATAAAATATGCAATAAAAGTAGTACAAGTCTTTATTTGTAATTAAAAAATAGATTGAAAATTATAGTACTACAAGACTTTTTTGGGAACTTAGATTTGCTTGTGAATGTTAATCTTGTCCAAAATCTACAAAGATAACACCTTTGTCCCACTCTAAAGTCTGTGGGGAAAAAAAGCACATTTTACCATTTATATGATCTGATGTTTTCTTATTTTATTTATTTATTTTTTGTTTAGTTTAGTTTTGGGGTCACACTCAACAGCGCTCAGGGGTTACTACTGGCTCTATGCTCAGAAATCGCTCCTGGCAGGCTTGGTTGATCATATGGTTTGCGGGGGTCCGAACCACTGTCCTTCTGCATGCAAGGCAAAGGTCCTACCTATATGCTATCTCTCCTGCACCTCTGATGTTTTCTTACTTTAGTATCATAGTTTTTCATTATGGTGGACTCCTTTAGCAGCATTATTTATAATAGCCAGAATCTGGAAACAACCCAAACAGATGAGTGGCTGAAGAAACTGTAATGCATCTATACAATAGAATATTATGCCGCTGTTAGAAAAGAATGAAGCCACAAAATTTGCTTATGCACGGATAGATTGGAGACTATTATTTTGAATGAAATAAATCAGAGGGAGAAAGATAAGCAAAGAATATTCTCACTCATCTCTGGGTTTTAAGAAAAATAAAAGACAGTATAATAATAGCACCAGAGACGATAAAGATGAGGACTTGAAGGACCAGTCCATGAAAACAAGCTTATCACAAAGAGTGGTATGTGCAGTAGATTACACTAACAGCTACCATGACAACAATAGAGAAATACGATGCCTGTCTTGTAGACATCAGGGGGAGGGAAAAATGAGGAATAGGGGACAATGGTGGTGGGAAAATTGCACTGGTAAAGGGTTGTGTGCATTTTATGACTGAAACCCAATTACGAACATATTTGTAATCAGGGTGCTTAAATAAAGATATTATTAATAAAAATGAATGTTAGGATCAATAATATTCCATCATTGTAATTTTCATAAATTTATTTTAATTGTTTACTTACTTTAGGACACTTCAACTATAGTCTCTCTGTCTCTGAAAATATTGCTTTTTTGTATTCAAGTACACAGCATCTTCTCAAATAATATTCCTTCATTAACTTTTTTAAATGCCAGAATGTAGAAAACAAGTTGATATATATTGAAAAAATGGATATTATTCAAGGACTTAGTTTTATAGTAATCATTCCACAAGTTGGTTCCCAATACCCTATCGATAATGCTAAGTGATAGATTACTATACTCTAGACGTCAAACATGGTAGATGCTTGGAAAATATTGTTTAAGGTCCAGTGAAAATAAACACTCAAACTATAACTACATAATTGAGATCACTAAGTAGGAAGAGTAGACATGGCAATACCTATAGACAGTGGTGTAGAGATACTTAAACTTTGATTTTCAAGTTGGTGTAGTAACATTGTACACTGAAACTATACAAATATTCATAGTTTTGTAGGCTGCTGATATTGCAATTAAATTATTATTTGTTGAGTTAGTATAAATGAATAGATTACTGTCATTTAAGCATATAAGGGCATTTTAAATAAATAAAATATATTCTTATAACCTAGGCATAAACCTTGACATAAATTTTGTCATTTATAACAAATAATTTATTCACAGTTTCTTAGACAACACCTCATGATTAATACCTGGCATGGGTAGAGTTCTCACCTGCTTGAAATTTTTCCCAAATGAAACCATGGAGAAAAAGTGCAAAGATATTTTAAAATATGGATCAATATATGAAACACAAAATATGCCCACAAATAATAATTGAAAGGGACCCCCTGACACCTGTCCCTTCCTGTTACATCTTGAGATAAATATATTTGAGTTTCTACCTTGCACAACTTTAACACTGGAATGTGTATGGAAGAATAATGGCTCTACCTAATATAGTCTCATTTGCCTTTGAGGTTTTGGATAAAATCTAGGGATTATTCATCTGATCTTTCTTGCTCCCCATTTCAATACTCCTGTCAACATCTTGGTTTGTAAATCTTGTGACATGGTTTGTCTATGATAGATCCTATTGGCTCTTGATATTGACATATTTCTCTGATGATTCAGAAAACCCCTATGCCCTTTGTAATATCTGAAAAGCAATCTAATAGATTGTCAAGGGAAATCCACAAGAACCTGAGGTCAGATTGAGATATAATTAGGAGGAAAAAAAAGCATAGATTATCCTTAATTATGTGAATAGTTCAACGTCCCTTGACTATTACCTATATCTTGTTGTCTCTATTGTACCTTTTAAAACTTCAATTTTGTCCCCTGAAAATAGACATTATTTTTTATCTCTATGTAATAAAATGTTGTTAGTCACTTATTTTTCTAGAATGCTATTGATTTTGTAATAAAGATGACATAAAAGGATAGCTCATTTTTATTATATCTACACGATACAATTTATTTTGAAAGCTTCAGTACTAAAGTATGGTACTAAATGTTTAATGAAAAAATAATTAAAGATAAAAATGTAATATGAAAGGAAATAAAAACATTTCAATAATGTTATTTTTATTATATAGGACCTAACTGTGAATTAATTTTTGAAGTTGTACAGAATTTTTAAACAAAAATATAAGTCAAGAAATATGTTAATATATGCTGATATTCTTTTAGTAAAGCTGCAACTTCAGAAAAGTACTAATCACTCATTAGTTATTTTAACTATGTTCTGATATAATTTCTTATAAACTTGAAATCTTAATAGGTAAATCTATATTTTCTTCTATTAAATTTACTGTCAATAATACAAGCTAGTAGAAGTATTATGTTGATACAAAGGCATTTCTAACGAAGTAGGAAAAACAAACACTGTAGTTGATTAAAATTCTTCATGGTCTTTTACATAAACAACTCATTATAAAAGTATGATCACATTAAATATATTTTATTAAAACTTTGTTGATTCTTCCTTGTATTTTGTAAAGAATATTTAATAACATTTCTTTGAAAATAACTGTTATGCTGTTTATTATAAATACAGAGATTTATTTAAGGAATAAATTGAATTATATCTTTCAACTACCTAGTAGTGACCATTTTTAACATGTTAAAAATATGTTCATAACATATTTTCTATCTACAATAAATTAGTTAGCACAATTAATATCTGCTTTAAAAGTTTCATCTATTTAAATGGCTATATATAGATCAACTTTAGAATTAGTGTTTTGACATCCCACTGGGATTTTGATTGTAAAGGTATTTAATTCTGTGTTTAATTTGAGGATTAATTATATCATTATGCTTGATTCCTCCCTTTTTGGGATATATTTCAATTATTTAATCTACATTTTCTTAGTAATTTACTAGGTTAAGAGAATATTAAAAGAATGAGAATGTTCACATTTTACTAGAACATAAGCATCTCTTTTTATGAAAGTAAAATATGTTTCAATTTTATTAGAATTTGGCATGTATCACTTCATTTACCATCAGAACACCTATTTCCAAAATCATTTTGATTCTTTTATTGATACTTGTGTTATTTTTGTAAGTTATCTAGATACCTATCTAGATAGATACCTATCTGGATACCTACTTATGCTTTAAATTCATTTTGCCCTAAAAAATTGGTGACTTTAAAACAAGATCAATGAGAAGCAATATTCCATCTCAGTCCTTACAATTTTAAACCTCATTTATTTTTTAATTAATAATTCTTTCACGTTGCCCATCCAACATTGATTGTTGTTATCCAAAAGGTAAAATCAAGACACAAACTAAAGTTCTTGTCATACAATATCTTTGTGTGCTTACTATAAAAGTTTCTCTACATTCATATCTATTCTGCATGCTCTACTATATCACACAGATACTGGTTCATAATGTCAAATAGTTGTAATAAAATGGGGCACTTGAACCAATATTTCTTTGTAGTTTACATTCTTTAAATTCAGCTTCTCATTAAGATTTTTAAGGACAAAAATTATGCAAAATCATATGAATGATTATACCTTCTACATAGTGATTTGAGATTCCAAGTGGAAAGACCTAAGTAGGAAGACAGGGTCTAAAGATCTTCCACACTCTAAGTCCCAAAATATAGTGAGGAGAAGGAAAAAAAAAATGAATGGAGAAGGAGAAACGCAAATATGAAATGATGAGGACCAGGGGCTAAGAGATCTCTGGTGCATTGTGATATTAAAAAAGGACAAAACTAATAACCAAAGTAGAGTCAACAGAGATGAAATAATGAGGCTGAAACATTAATAACCATAACTTAAAATGGGCCTGCTATACTAGCAGGCTGGGGGACAGGGGTGATAACATCGGATGCCCTCTGAATACTCTGAGAACACTGGCGAAGGAATGTAGACACTGGTGTGGGAATGGCCTTGCAAAATTGTATGTCTGAAATCTAGCTATAAAAAACTTTGTAAATCACAATGGTTTCAACAAAATTAAAATAATAATAATTATAAAATAAATAAAAGGTCAATACGTTTGTCGAATAAAAATCACTAAAAATATTTCAAATGCAAATGATTTTTTTGGGGGTCACACCCGGTGACGCTATGGGCTTACTCCTGGCTACTCACTCAGAAATCGGTCCTGGCTTGGGAGACTATATGGGATGCCTGGGATCGAATTCAGCCACATGCAAGGCAAAAGCCTGAACCCTGTGCTATCGCTCCAGCCTCTCAAATGCAAATGATTTAAGCTAATTTTTGGAAGCATAATAACAATTTTTCATTAGTATATAATACTTAGAACAGCAAAATGGCAATGAAAGAATGCAATTTAATCAATTATTTTATAAATATAAGACTAAGTTATTGAATTAAACTCATCAATACAAAGAACTTTAAATTTGTGGGAGAAGCAAACTCACTTAATCTTTTTATAATTTCCTTGTACTTTTATTAATATTTTAGTATAATTATGGCAAATATTTGATCACCATAGAATTTCTAATATCTTCACTGATTTGTATAAATTTACTTCATGCCACTAAAGATCTACTTATTTTTTCATTTTGTACAAGTTTTCTTTTTTTGTGGGGGGCCACACCCGGTGACGCACAGGGGTTCTCCTGGTTCTGTGTTCAGAAGTCACTCCTGGCTTGGGGAACCATATGGGACCCCGAGGATCGAATGGAGGCCCCTCCTAGGTCAGCCGCATGCAAGGCAAGCACCCTACTGATGCACTACTGCTCCGACTCAATTTTTTTTCTTTTTTAAAATTTTAATTACTTTATTTAAATATCATGAAATGTTGTTTATAATACAGTTGTTTTCTTTCACAGTTACAAAGCTCTTCATGATTGAGTTTCAGTCATAAAGTGTACAATACCTTTCACCAGTGCACATCTCCCACCACCAATATCCCTTTTCCCTCCAGTCTCCAGTCGCAAAAAACGTTATTTCTCATTCTCTCTCCTGTTTCTCTTTCTGTGTTTCTCTTTTCCCTTTTTTCTTTTAGACACTGTGGTTTGCAGTATTGTTATGCATATCACTTTATCTCCATTAAGTCCACAGTGATCATTTTTCAAAGATCATAGTTGTCCCTTCTCTACTCTAACTTCAGTGCCCTATTAATATGGTAAGCTTCTTCTTATGAGTGGTCCTTCTGGCCCTCATCTCTATTTTCTCTCTATATTAATATTATACTTCACAAATGAAGCTCACTTACTGGATTTGTTTTTTGGGGTTCACACCCAGTGCACTCAGGGTTTACTCCTGTCTCTGTGCTCAGAAATCACTCCTGGCATTCTTGGGGGACCATATGGGATGCTGGGAATAGAACCACCAAATCTAAGTTGACTGTGTGCAAGGCAAACACCCCATCTCTGTGCTACCACTCTGTCGCTGAAGCTCACTTATTTTTAAAGAAGAGACAGAACAGCAAACAGCTGTGGATGAAGAATAAAAACAAGGGGCAGCATGAGGTATTTCCATGGATTATCATTGTCTCATGGCATTTGACATTATTTGTGAAAGATTTAATGACTGGTGAAATTATTTTTGATTGCCTGGATTGTGTTTTATGGTCCAGAGCACCTCTATAAGACTGAATCGCATCATGCTTTATGTTTTTACAAAACATTTCAGTGTATACAGCCTGGCTAATATTAATCTAAGTTAGCTATTTTCTCTCCGGGCCCTCTAAGTTAGCTATTTTCTGCTGCACATTTTAATATTTACTTTTTATTGCTCACTTCGTACCTATAGTCAGGATATTTTTCTTCAAATTTCCCTTTAGGCAGGACAATGGAGCATCTGTGAAGCACCTGCCTGCCACTTGTAAACACTTGTGTTAGTGTTGTGATGAGGAAAAGGGAGGAAAATAAAATTTCTATTTTGTCCTTCTTAGCCCAAGCTCAATTTGTTGTTATTGTGATGACACAATGATCATCTTGTTTTATTTAAGGAACCTGTCTTGATATTCATATTTTGTTTAAATTAACAAGCCCATGCCATTTTCATGATTATTGCCATCCTAGTAGTTCAGACTATGGAAAGGACATCATTTCTTGAGTGAGGAAATATTCTTCCATGAGATGGTTTACTGTATGGTATAGTCTAATGTGCTGGTGAAAGCCTCTCTGTTCCCAAGGGTAGCTAGTCTTAGGATGAAGTTAGAATGTTTACAGCAAGCAAGGGCATGGAAAGAATTGAAGTCCCTGATGACATCATTAAGCTACTAAATCAATAATCCATGACATCTGCTTGCTTCTTGAGTTCCTGTTGTGGGAACTAATAATTTTGAACACATTTTAGTTGAGATTTCTGTTATTTATAGTTGAAGGCATCCTGGATGATAACAATAATTATACAAGAAAGTTCTTAATGATTACAATACTTTCACTTAAAAGTCTTTATTTGCTTTTGTGTAAATATGTATGTTTCGATGTGCATTATTATTTTTAGTTCATAAGATGCAATGTTAGTTTTTCCAATATGTTTACATTTTTATTAGTAACATGATTTTTTGCAAGCCTACCAACTTTCTTCTTTGGTAAATGTTAGGTTTGAATGTAAAATATACTTTAAATATTATGTCAGTGAATTAAAAAACTTTCTTTCATCTTAACAAAATACAACATAGGGTACTCAAAATAGTATAGTGCTTAAGGCTGTTGCCTTGCGTGTGGCCAACCATAGTTTAACTCCTGGCATGTTATTTTATTTATTTATTTTTTGATTTTTGGGTCACACAGGCAGCGCTCAGGGGTTACTCCAGGCTCTATGCTTAGAAGTCGCTTCTGGGATGGGCTGGAGAGATAGCATGGAGGTAAGACATTTGCCTTGCATGCAGAAGGACGGTGGTTCGAGTCCCAGCAACCCATATGGTCCCCTGTGCCTGCCAGGGTCAATTTCTGAGGGCAGAGCTAGGAGTAATCCCTGAGCACTGCCGGGTGTGACCAAAAAACCAAAAAAATAAAAATTCGCTCCTGGCAGGCTCAGGGGACCATATGGGATGCCGGGATTTGAACCACTGTCCTTCTGTCTGCAAGGCAAACGCCCTACCTCCATGCTGTTTCTCCTGCCCCAATCCCTGGCATTTTTATATGGTCCCTCATGTCCCTCAGATATCATTTTTGAGTGCAGAGCTAGTAGTAACTCCTTAACACTCCTGTTTGTGTCCCAAAAACCAAAAGTAATAAAATACAACTATAATGTCAACTATTATTAAATAATTTTCCACTAATTTGTATTATATTAATAAAAATTGGCATGTTGGTAAGTTGTTTCAATGTATACCAAATTGGTTGCTACATTCAAATTTATAATTCTGAAGGATTTAAAGAGAATGTTTGTCGACTACTGTTAGTACTATGAACATCAATATCCATGATCACATATCTCTAAGTTATTTATTATTAGTTTAAACTATCCAGTGAGAAAATAGAAAATTATAGTGATATGATATGGGCAAATTGATAAAGCATGGATGAGGAAATACTTAGTGTTTTTTATTCCGAAAAATATAACTCAAGGTTGAAAAATGCTTTGGTATGAAAATAATACTTTGCAAAATGTGAAATACTTTTTCCTTCTTTCATTTTGCTGATAAATCATGCAGAGAGACAAATAAAACCTACAAGTATAGAAGAATTAACATTAAAGCATGTACCATGTTTTCCAAAATCTTGTGTTTTCTCCCAGGAAGAATGTTATCCATGATGGTCCTTTAGAGGATTATGGTATTAGGAATGAAGGCACAACAAAGTAGACAAATAAAGCAGAGGTTTCTATATTCTAAATCTAACACAGAAAGGATGGTGCATAATAGAAAAAAAATTTTTTTTGGTTTTTGGGCCACACCCAGCAGTGCTCAGGGATTACTCCTGGCTGTCTGCTCAGAAATAGCTTCTGGCAGGCACGGGGGACCATATGGGACACTGGGATTCGAACCAACCACCTTTGGTCCTGGATCGGTTGCTTGCAAGGCAAACACTGCTGTGCTATCTCTCCGGGCTCATAGTAGAAAGATTTTTATTAAAGTTACCTGATAATAAACTTGCATTTTAGGTAACCAGTTTCCAAATTTTATTCTTTGTTTATGAAGAGGCATAAATGCTAAATATATTTTGCATATGCATTGTAGAAGGACAAATGTGTAGTAAAAGCAGATTCATATAGCAAATAAGACTAGATTTATGAATTCTAATACAATGAACTATCAAAAATGCTTTTGAGATATTTATTCTGAATGAGGAATTAAAAATCAGCATAATCATATACAAGTTGATAAATTCATAGCTAAGTATAAGAATACTCATACAAGTTTATTAATGCATAGCTAATTATAAGAATATTCTAACGCTTTTTTAACTTATGAAAATTGTTTCATGTCATTTTATATTTTTGTTTAGAGGGTGTATTCTCTCCATTAAAATAATAAAAAACTTCCCGTTTGGGGACTTATAACTAATGCTGAGTTTAAGGTTATTGTCTTGCTAATTATAAGAATATTCTAACGCTTTCTTAACTTATGAAAATTGTTTCGTGTCATTTTATATTTTTGTTTAGAGGGTGTATTCTCTCCATTAAAATAATAAAAAACTTCCCGTTTGGGGACTTATAACTAATGCTGAGTTTAAGGTTATTGTCTTGTATGACAAACCTGGCCTCATTTGATGTCTGGTAGCATTTGTCCATAGGCAGGGGTGATTTCTGAGCAAATAAATAGGATTAAGTCTTGAGTGTTGCTTAATGTGTCCCATGACAAGACAAACAAAGGTTGATGTTTTACTTTTTATATTCTCTTTTGAATGCCTAGAGCAGTGCATGTGACATGGAAAGTACTTCATTTGCTTGGAATTGATAAATAATGTAACAATACTACATGTGCTTGTCATATTTTTTTGAGAGGTGACATTTGAAAGGGAAGCATCTTTTCTAGATATATGATTATATAGTCATTAAAAATAGGTTCAAAATAGAAAAGCATTAAATAAATTGGAATCCCAGATATTGTTTTTGTTTGTTTTAATTTTTTCTACTCTAAGAAGTGCTCAGGGCTTAACTCCTGGCTCTGAACCACACAGGAACCATTTGCAGTGGGATTGTGAGACCATATGGGATTCTGGGGATCAAACCTAGGTGATCTACTTGTAGAGCAAGTGTCCTAGCCATTATGCTATTGTTCTGGTCCCTTACATCATTTATTAATATAGGGTGTCTAGCAGAAATATCAAAATCTTTCAGTTACATTTAAATATCTAATGCTCCTTTAATTCTATTTTATTCAATTAAAATGTATATAAATTTGCTTGATTTTACTTAAAATAATTTGCATATTTGATTATCAGTAAACATGATTTTCTGCATACTCACAATTAATCTCAGAATGTCACTGCTCATCCATACATTTGCATAATATGTACCACAGCACAGCCCGATTTTTTTTCTTCTCCAATGTGAGCTCTTTATCCATGAATTTTATTTAAATCAGTAGAACTCATGATTGTATTTTAGTTCCTGATAATATCTTGGTTTAAATAGTCCTTACCTCAAGAGTTGATGGTTCTCAAATTATAATCCAAATGTTTTGACCTTGCTATCACTGCAAATATGTATGAAAGGAAAGGAAAATTTAGCCCTCAATTTTCTGATTCATTTACTCATCAAACTATTGTATTAAAGCCACTTCACATTCAGGAAACTTCTTAGGAAATTATTTCCAGCTTATTTCATTGTCCCAGGAAGTTGAAGCTTACTAACCCAAACAAAATCCCTGTAGAGTCTTTTCTGTGAATAATTCAGAGCTCATACAGATTTTATGTGGCTACAATTAATAGAGATGGATCTCTAAATCCTCAAAAAAACATTTTTTGTAAACAATTCAAGCAAATTCTATCAGCTATTCACTCTTACTGCCCACTCCCCACTCTTCATACTCATTAGAATGAATGATTTCAATCTCTTTATGCTTTTAGAATTATGTTTTCTATTATTTCTGAGAATTGTATTTGCTGGAACTACTATTTTAAGTCATACAGTTCTCATAATTTCTTAAGATTTTTGTTAGTGTATTTGCTTCCTGACAAAATAGTACAACTCTCTTCCCATTAACTTTTTTCAAGTACTAAGACTGTAGGCCTTGATTTACTCAACATAAACAAAAATCATCAGCTTTTCAGTAAGAAAAGAAGAATTGTAAATGTGCAGACAAGATAATCTGATTGAACTGCTGCCAGCAAAGTAAATGTCATTTGACAATATGCTAAATCCAAATTTAAAATAATCATACAGTGAAAATAAATGAAAGAAAATGAAAAATATATTCTGGATCATTAGACTCAGGTGACCTGGAATGGAGTGCGATATCAAAAAGTAGAGATAATAATTTTATGAAGCAAGGACTAGGATTTTTATATAAATTTATATAAATATAATATAAATTGTATATAAATTATATTAGACGTATGGGGAAAGGGATTAAAAATCAGAAAACCACAGTTGACTCAAATTCCATATCTGGAATGGCTACTCTGACTGCCATTTCTTTTAGGCAATTTTTATTATTCTTGACTGTTCTCACCATCCACATCACCCTATCTTGGAACCACACATTACATGTCTGCCACATGTATTCCTTCTAATCATTTGAGGTATCATCATGGCTATTGAGTGTTATTTTTTTTCAATGGGGAATCATCCAAGAAGAGCTCAAGATACTTAGATTGACCACCAAAGTTACTTAGTCAACTGGCCCAGGCCAAGTTGACATCTGAAAATTTATATAGACAACTTGCTAGGCAATTTAATGCTATAAACCAAGATTGATGAGCAATACATTGGCTTTGCAGTCCTGAAGACATCCCAGACCATTTTGGGCAGTACCAGGGAGTCAAGTTGTGCCAGAGATCAAATTAAATTCTCCCCAGTCTTTGACAAAAAAGTCAGATCTAGTGTCATTGCCACTTCTAGAACTGATTAGTTTAACTTGTAGGGGGAAAAAAAGTAGTGTACAGATGTTACTAAAAAATTTGCCAAGGCAATGGAGCAATAAATAGTACAGTGGTTAGGGTATTAGGTTCCATTGCCTGGAACATGATTGACTCAGGACTTGATTTCCTAACAGTCCATAGATACCCCCAAACTAGCCAGGAATAAACCCTGAGTGTATCCCTGAGTTTCATTGGGTGTGCCTCGCCAAAATGTTTGGATTCAAATGTGAAGTATAAGTTTTATTAGTGCTTCTGTAGATATTAGAATTGTTTTTATATTCCTTACAATAAATTCAAGTTATTTTCAGAGATATAATGTTTTTTTCTAATTTGCTCTTGTAAAACTCTAATAATAAAATGATACAAGTGTAAATAGTACAACTATTCTAACTTTCCTTCTTAAAACAATATGATATTTTAAAGAATACTTGATAAGAT
Source organism: Crocidura indochinensis (assembly GCA_004027635.1). Lineage (NCBI taxonomy): Eukaryota > Metazoa > Chordata > Mammalia > Eulipotyphla > Soricidae > Crocidura > Crocidura indochinensis. The sequence goes on along the minus strand of PVKC010005250.1, from coordinate 19,932 downwards.
TATATAAATTATAATTATTTTCATAAAATATCTCATTAATTAGATGAGTGTCCCTGGCTTGAATTGATCCTTGTAGATTTTCATAACCAAAAAAACCCTGGAATCTACTTATATGCACCCAAAGATTGATGTTTCTTTCAAGTACTGAATTATGTATTTCATATAAATGAATTTATTTCTGTATGAGTTATTTTTCCAATATAATTCCCAGCTCAATTCAATTTTTATGTGAGGACACAGCTATACCAGATTAAGATATAAAGTTACATAGAATGTAAAGGGAAATTATGCATGTTAGTAGTATAGATGGCCAAGCATCTTACTCATCTTTAAAATAATATATTGGAAAATGTGCTCACTCATGAAGTTTATGAAGATGATAATCAGATATGACCCAATTATAATGAGCTATATCAAAATATTTTTCTAAAATAAAAGTGTTCACATACAGTTTACATCAATTCATTAGTACATGATAAGGTAAAAAAGGAGGCATTAGATAATAATGTGGTATTTTTATTCTCAAAAAGCATTATTCAGATAAATGATGATTATATAGACATTTCATTATGCTCTATTTTAAATAAAATATTTATTTTATTTAAATAAATAATCCCCAGCATCCTATATAAACCTGTCAGGAGTGATCTCTGAGCACAGAAACAGAGAAAGCCCTGAGCACAACCATGTGTGACCTGCAAAATAAAATAACAGTATAAAATAATAAATATTAGTTATATTTTACTCTCAATACTTGTTTCCAATTATAAAGCAAGCAAATTAATATATTTTAATAAATAATATTCATCTGATATTGCTTATCTCCATGCACTTTTCTTTTAGCTTTCAATAACAAATTTTTTATTTTGGGTCCACACCTGGCAAAATTCAAGGATCATTCATGGCTCTGTGCTCAAGGATCACTCCTGGTAGGTTTGGGGAACGATAATGGGGCTGGGGATAAATTATGGGAAAGTCACATGCAAGGCAACTATTATTGCTCTAACTCTGAATAATAGTTTGTACATCTGAGACAAGGCAAGTCAACAACTATGACTTTATCATCATGGTTCAATTGTATACCAGTACAATTGCTTTATAATGTAGTACATAGTTCTTTTTAATATATATTCAAATTATATAACATTGCTATATTATATGCGTTCGATCAATTTCTTTTTTCTCTTCATTCTTTTTTTTTTTTTTGTCATTGTTCTTGAGTCCTAGCCAGTGGTTCTCAGAATTTACTCTTCTGGGGTCTCAGCGATATCACAGCTGTAGGGCGTTTGCCTTGCACATGGCTGCCCAGGACAGAGTTCTATCCCCAGTATCGCATATGGTCCCCAAGTAGGAACGATTTATGAACACATAGCCAGGAGAAACTCTTGAGCATCACAGGGTGTGATCCAAAAATCAAAAAGAAAAAAAAATTTACTCTTGGCTCTCTGCATTTAGGGATCAGTCCTGTGGGGCTCTGGGGACCATACTGATGACAAGTTAAACATATAAGCGTATAGGTAAGTAGATCTTTTGCATTGCAAAATAAGAACATAAGCATATTGAATTATTCTAATAAATGTTTAAATACAGGTAGATATTAGAAATGCATTCTGCTACTTTAAAGAAACTATTAGAGAGAGGGTAGTTGGGCCTCATTAATCAGTAGTGCTTAGGTCCTTTTTCGTAGCTTTGTGATCAGGGATTATTCCTAATGGCATTTGGGAAACCATATGTGCTGACAAAGATTAAATGGTTTGGCCACGTAAAAACAAGTATTTTAACATTTACACCATCTCTTGAACTTTCATAACTCGGACTAAATATGATATCAAATGGAGAAATTTCTCGAAGGGCTGAATACATACCAAGCCCCAACTCCATCCTTTTACTGCATAGTCCCTTGAGAATTGCCACGAATTACCCCAGGAATAGATATGAAATCAGAACTGAGCACTGGCAGGTGTTGCTCCAGTATAAAGACAAAGAGGAAAAGGGTGGGGGGTGGAGGGAAGGAAAGGATAGGAGAAGAAAGAGAATAAATGGAATCACCACCTTTATTACCTTTTTTCTATGAAGCAGCTTGATGTGCGTAAATAATCTTAGAAACATCAGCAAGAGTGTACTGCTATAGGCCTTTGGATATTAAAAAATACTCAGAAAGTGTACAGATTGCTAGAAATCCATTTGATTTTTAGATTGAAGATCTCTGAGGAGCAACTATCAGATGTTGTCTGAGTAAAATTAAGTCAGTTCATGAATGCTGTTTCTACTGTTTCCAGAGGTAACAAAAAGAAATTAGAATTGAGATGAGAAAGCTTAGCATCTTTTTCTTTGAAATGTAGTTAAAATGTTCAATCATGTTGCACACTCCAGAGAAGATGATTGGTGTGCATTCCTTTCTGGGGCTATCCCAGGAGAGAATCACAAGCCATCCTAAAATTCTCTGAGTCTCCCTTCTGATTTAGGTCAAATGAAAGGAAATAGACCATCAGCTTTTATGAACAGTTTTGTCATGGAAGTAGCTATTTACTTGACGAAAATATGTATTAAAAATTCAAGACTGAGAGACTTGCAAATCTTGGGGTTTTTGAACTTTATTTAGCTGTGTTGTCTATTATCTCTTGTCATACTGCCAAGTAAAATAAATGATTCTCTAGTGATTTACAATGGATCATAGGAGGTTAAGTATGTAAAACGACAGATCTGGGAGATACACCTGAAAGGAAGATTCATACTTGAATTATAATAATATGAATGTGTTAAGTTTAAATACTTCTAACTCTGCAAAATAAATAAAAAACAAGGTGTTTGATATCAGACTCTAAACCATAAGGTATAAAGAACATCACATAGGTAAAACACTCCAAGACATTGAGACTAAAGGCATATTTAAGGAGGAAACAGCACTCTTCAAACAAGTGGAAGCAGAGATAAACAGATAGGAATATATTAAGCTGAGAAGCTTCTGCACCTCAAAGGAAATAGTGCCTAGGAAACAAGAGCCACCCATTGAATGGGAGAAATTATTCACCCAATACCCATCAAATAAGGGGCTAATATCCAAAATATACAAGACACTGACAGAACTTTACAAGAAAAGAACATCTAATCCCATCAAAAAAATGGGGAGAAGAAATGAACAGAAACTTTGTCAAAGAGGAAATAAAAATGGCCAAAAGACACATGAAAAAACACTAATCATCAGGGAGATGCAAATCAGAAAAAACTATGAGGTACCATCTCACACCACAGAGATTGGCACACATCACAAGAATGAGAACAAGCAGTGCTGGCAGGGATCAGGAGTGAGCCCTGAGAGCAAAGGCAGGAGTAGTAACCCCTGATCATTGTCAGATTAGACCCACAAGCAAACAAACAAACAAACAAACAAACAAAAAGAGGTCAGTAGAATCAGGGTATGCAAAGACCCTGTCTGCATGTTCTTATAAGTGAAGAGATCTAGATTTTTAATTTTCCTTAAAAGCATTTTGTCTCTCTGCTTCAGTTTATATAGTCACTATGCTATTCTAGTCTATCTTACTTTACTCTAGTTTTACAGAAATAATAAAAAATAAACATTTCTTTGAAATTTGGGGAGATTATTTAACTGTAGATCTTTTACCTTGAATTCCTTGCTTGTATGGAAATGATAATTTTGAAGCTCTCTAAAATATTGTTTGTATCTAGTCTATTTGGGTAGAAATAATTGCTACTTTTCTTTTAATTATTTTTAAATTTTCTTGGGAGGGGAGTGAATATGAGAAACAAGTCATGGCTTTATTTCAATTCTACTAACTTTTGTTGCTTTTTCTTCTTCCAAATTAACATCCTGACCATTGTTTCCAAAATGCTGACATATTTGGATAATTTAACAAGCTGCAATAAAATTAATGATGAATACAGGAAATAAAAGAAATTGGTTTTCCATTATGAAAAAAGAAATTCTAAATTCTATCAGGAACACTGAGCCATCTTGATAAGTTTGCATGAATGCTTTGTTTTTGAAAATTCACTAGCAGTGGAAAAGTTTAATGTGGAATCCTACCATAGTTAATTATATGTATTTGCTGTGTTGAGTAGTTTGCTAGCCCAGATAACCTTTAAACTTTGGCTGTAATGGCAATTTACTTAATGGAAGGACTTAATAGAAATATTGAAACAAATGTAACTCCTTAGATTTACTGAGATTGGATAGAGAATTTAGATGACATGAATGTTCTGTGCACACATACTGACAGAAAAGCATGTCATTTTAATGATTCATAATTTCTAATTAGGCATGATTATTCTGAGTGGTTGTGGATATACATTTTAATTGTATCACATACTGTAATTTCCAATTTTCGTAGAGATGCTGATGAAGTGGAAGTCGTATTGCAAAGTCATCATTTAAATATTTGAGAAATGGAAGGTTTTGAAGGGAATACATATTCAGAACTTAATTATAATTTTTATTGATTTCAAGGCTGTATTTGCCCAGAGATACGGATTGCTCTTTTTATTGCCTGTTACATTCCTTCACCCCCCACTCCCAGCACAAAATTTCAATGTCCTATTCCCAATGGACAGAGAAGATGCTACATTTCTTTTGCCCCATAATTTAGAAGATAGAAAGTAGTGAAGGGTCAAGGCAGACAATGCAGCTAAACAAAGGTCTATGATGGTATATGTGTTTAGGAATTAGTTCTAAGAGTGAAAAATCTTTCACTTTGACTCTGATGTTTCATAGAAGTATTGAGTTGAACTACCTGAAATATATTTGATCAAATTTATCTTAATTTTATGCTTTATTTTGCAAAGCAAAGGATTCATTAGATCAATGAAGAAAAGAGTCTAAGCAAGATAGGTATCCCAATAGTTTGTGTCATAAAAAGAATACATAAAGCAGATTAGCACTGTGTATGATGATTCAAGCATGTGAAGCTATTGATAATTTCTAGTTGTAAGATAAATTATATCTGTCTCTTAATCTAAGTTCAAATTTATTTATTTATAACTAATAATCATGTTCATAAAATTTCAAATAAAAATAATATTGCTTTCACCATAGTAAATATATTTTGGAATTGTTTTGACTTGCCTTAATAAATTTATTGTTTCTAGGCTTTAAATGAATAAAAATGCATAGTTCATTTATGGCATGTGTTACACGATCTAAAGAATACATGGAAGTTTCTTATAATTAGAAAGTAGAAGAAGAATCTGTGACATTATATGTACTCATGTGGCTTTGACATATATAAAGTTGGTGTGAAGTTTCATCATGTTAGGAACATGATAATTATAAAGAAATCTTGTGTAGAACCATACTGATATTTCATTCTTATATAAACATTTATATAAACATGGCAGAGCCATTACATTTTGTTTGTTTATATGCATATGTTTGTTTGTATGGTTCTTCATTACCTCACAGGAGGCAACATTTTGTAGTTGTCAAAGCTCAGACTAAGAATATTTTTCCTGAATTGAATTCTGAATTTTACTTGATGCTCTTTAGAATTACTTTTTCCTGTTTTGTAAGAAAAAAGGAGAGAGGAAAAAGAGGAGGAAAAGGAGAGATCATACTAATCATTTCTGTGTGGGCTAGATTTTAGAATTACATTCTATTGTTTTCTTTTAGATACTAAGAATTCTACTTTGCACATCGAAAATATTTTTTAAATAAAACTATGCCAAAAAAGATACTATCAGAGTATGTCTTACATGTTGCTAATTCAGTTTAGATTCCTGACATTACATGTGTCCTGGCATTTTATATGTCCTGTGAGAACTGCCATGAATAAACCATGAGTTTATTGTTTATGTCAGTTTGACCCCCAAACCAAAATAAATAAATAAACAAATATAAAAAGTTATAAGGTTCATGTACATATGTTATAAGCATTAATATGAGTATTTAAAATTGATATGATTACTTGATTCCACTGACATAAGTTTCTGCTGCTTAATAATTTTTGTTTCAACCAGAATCCCCAGATTTACTACTGTAATCCATTATTAGATATGTTTGCGAAAGATGTGTGTGTGTGTGTGTGTGTGTGTGTGTGTGGCTAAGTTAACTCAATTTGTTCCGATTAGAATATGATCTGCAGGAAGGAAGAAGTTATAGAGAAAGTAATGACACAGCTACTACATATGGGGTTTTAGTTACCATAATAATGCCAATAATAAGCCAAAGTTACTCCTTCTCCAACTTCCTGAATACCTCACCTGGATTGTGAGACTCTCCCACAACTGGGAGGGGTTTGTGGTTGGTAATTAGAAGTGGCCTGGGTAATAGTCCATTGTGTATATGTACCACAGTTTCTTTAGCCATTCATCTGTTGAAGGGTATCTTGGTTGTTTCCAGAGTCTTGCGATGGTAAATAGTGCTGCAATGAATATAGGTGTAAGGAAGGGATTTTTGTATTGTAATTTTGTGTTCGTAGGGTATATTCCTAGGAGTGATATAGCTGGATCGTATGGGAGCTCGATTTCAAATTTTTGGAGGAATCTCCATATCGCTTTCCATAAAGGTTGAACTAGACGGCATTCCCATTAGTGGATAAGAGTTCCTTTCTCTCCACATCCCCGCCAACACTGTTCTCATTCTTTGTGATGTGTGCCAATCTCTGGAGTGTGAGGTGGTACTTTATATTATTTTGACTTGCATCTCCCTGATAATTAGTGATGTGGAGCATTTTTTATATACACAATGGAATATTATGCAGCTATCAGGAGAGATGAAGTTATGAAATTTTCCTATACATGGATGTACATGGAATCTATTATGATGAATGAAATAAGTCAGAGAGAGAAAGAGAAAAACACAAAATGGTCTCACTCATCTATGGATTTTGAGAAAAATGAAAGACATTCTTGCAATAATAATTTTCAGACACAAAAAAGAGAAGGGCTGGAAGTTCCAGCTCACCTCGTGAAGCTCACCACAAACAGGGATGAGTTTAGTTAGAGAAATAACTAATATCCTAATAATAAGAATGTATGAGGGAAATAGAGTACAGGCTGGGGTTGGGTGGGGAGGAGGGAGACTTGGGATATTGGTGATGGGAATGTTGCACATGTGATGGGTGGTTTTTCTTTACATGACTAAAACCCAAACACAATCATGTATGTAATCAAGGTGTTTAAATAAAATATATAAAAAAACAATAATTGGGGCCAGCGAGGTGGCGCTAGAGGTAAGGTGACTGCCTTGCAAGCGCTAAACAAGGAAGGACCACGAATCAATCCCCGGCATCCCATATGGTCCCCCCAAGCCAGGGCCAATTTCCGAATGCTTAGCCACGAGTAACTCCTGAGCATCAAACGGGTGTGGCCTGACAAAACAAAACAAAAAAAACAACAATTTGTGTTTATAACAATTTTTCTTTTTTAATTTCTAATCAATGAAATGTAGATGTACAAACTGCAATGTGTAAATGTCTAAATTTCTTATCTTCACTTTTGTCTTTTATTCTTTTGCCATGACTTTCTTTTTTTTTTAAAACATTTATTATTTATTTTTTTATTTTTTTGTCTTTTGGGTCACACCCGGCAGTGCTCAGGGGTTACTCCTGGCTCCATGCTCAGAAATCGCTCCTGGCAGGCACGGGGGACCATATGAGGCACCGGGATTCGAATTGATGACCTTTTACATGAAAGGTAAATGCCTTACCTCCATGCTATCTCCCGGGCCCCAATGCCATGACTTTCATTGTGTTTCTTTTCCCTGTGTTTCTAGGATGGCTGCACTTTTTGACTTCTGTGATTTTTATATTTTGTTTTGCTCAAATATACTCTTAGATTACTACTTTGAATGCATTATTGTATAAGAACTAGCAATAAATGTATTACTTGACTAAAAAAAAAAAAAGATGTGACCTGGGGAAAGGGGAGAGGCAGATGCAGCAAGGAAGAGCGGTAACAGCATGGATGCAGAGGCAGCAAGATGGATGGAGGGAGGTTAGCTTAGCTTAGAGGCCATGTGAAGATTATGCACATGACGGTTAGGGCCTTGCAATAAAGCTGGATTTCTCCTGAAATTTCATCTGACTGCTTGTGGATCATTTTCTCGCCATTATCCTGAGCCCATAGACCCGTGCTCCAAAGGGGCTGCAGACACGGGATGGACCAAAAGCGGCTTCACCATCCATCCACCATTCGTTCACATTAGGACTATATAATTAATAATTAATGGAACATGCCAACTTAACTCAAAAGTCTTGAATATTTTAAAATCCATAGAGTAAGGACTTGAGTAACAACATTTCTCTATGGTATTAATAAAAGGCATGCCACTTCTGCATGGAAATTTTTTCTGGGAGTTCTGGTTTCTCGCCACATCCCAGATATATGTACTTTAGGTGCAACTATTGGGTTACAATTGTCTCTGCTGATTTTGTGAGTGCAGACAGATTTTTGTGTGCTCAATGAGGTGTGCTCTTGTTCAAACTGATCCCTCGTCCATATTCCTTTCCCACAACACAGATACACACCTCTGTCATTACAAACTGGCCAACACTGATCCTGAAATGGAAAAAGTGTGTTAGAAAATGAATAAATACTAACTGTTGTTTAATTTTCGATGTACTTTAGTTCTTTTGTTAACATTTGAATTAATTTTTTGTGACTAGAAATATGCTATAAAAACATAACCCCTGGGACTTGAGTCAAAGCATAGAAAATAGGGCATTTGCCTTGCATGCAACCAACCTGTGTTTGATCCCAAAGATCCATATGGTCCCCTGAATCTGCTAGGAGTTATTTCTGAGCTCAGAGCCAGAGTAACCGCTGAGCTGCAGAGTGTGGCCCAGAAACAAAACAAGCAAAAGCAACAACAAAAAAAACCCCAAAACAACCAGAAACATAACTCCTATCTATATTCCAATGTATATTAATTAGGCTAGAGTAATACTGATTTCTACTTAAAATTTTAGTTTTCAAGACCTTATCTGTCAAGTTAAGTGAACCTTATTGTATTGTTCTAAAATTATCTTGGGAATGATGGTGGGCTAGATATCATATAATTTTCATCTAATTCAAAGCATTGAATAAATATATATTTTACAATTCAAAGAAATTATCTTCTCAGTCTTCAGATAAACAGGTAAACAAAGACATTATTCTCCTTTATCTTATTCTTATATCTTACATCTGAGTTAAATATATGTAAGAGAAGTGTACATAATATTATACAAATATATATTATTCCTGTATATCTTAAACCAACATGAATCACAATATACCTGGATATTTTAGAACAACACATTTCAATTAATCTCCTTAAATGAATGTTGTCAAAAAAGTTATCTGCTATGTTATCTTACAGACTTTATATCAGTACTGAGCTATTGCAACTATAATTCACAGGTATATTCATTCTCCATACTGGAGAATTTTAGCTACTAAGATCTTAAATTATAGCTTTTGTACTGAATAGTAAAATAATGTCATATATTTCATTAAAATTCATTCTCAATAAAGTATGTCACTGGAGTAAATTATCTAGTTAAATCAAGTTGCCAAATGGTATTATTGATAAAACAGAAACTGCAAAGACAAAATATGTAAGAGGTACCCTAATTTATTTGGTCTCTGAGAATAGAATAAAACCTGATCTAAAGTGATAGTCCCAGAATTTTGTTCATGCCAAGAATTACATGAGAAATTTATCTACAGTGGGCACAAAATAATTATTTTATGCAAATGTGCCATGATATTTTAGAATAAGGGAACCTATTGTTGTAAAGTATAAAATGGACAGACACTCAGAGATTTAAGGGAGACTGTAGAGTTCTTTGAGACTTAACTGAATTATTTTCTCTGCGTTTGTAATCATTGCTTTTATGAATCAAAAATTAGAAGCAGGAAGCATGAATAAAAATAGAAGAGTAGAGGACGCAAGCTTCACAAACCGTTTCTTTTCAACAAAGCATGCACATTTTTACATAATGAAAACAAAAACATAATTGCAAAAAATTATGGCTTTGATTTAAATCTCAAAACAATAATCATGGAGTTTTACTTAAAATCTCAAAATTTTAAGAGAACAGTGTGAGACTTAAACAACAAGAGAAAAATCATGTATTTGTTCAGCCCTTGGGAATAAGTACTTAATATAGTTTTAAATACTAGTTAGGATTTTTGACAATAGTTAAGTACTTGAATTATACACATAATTAACTGAGCTTAAAAATAATAGAAAATGAAGCAAGGAAAATTCTTATTTTTTAGATTAGTGCCAGAAAGATTGACTGTGAAGGAGTTTAACTCCTGAGTAAGGTGAAATATTTTACTATTAATAAAAATCAGTGATCTCCAGGGAATCTATAACAATATATCAAATGTCTTATATGGACCCTCAGAGTCTATAGTAAGTTCCAAAACTAGTATCTTACCTGATATCCCTTCTAATTTCTAGTTTCTATAGTTCAGTCATTGAGATTTATGTATTATTTTATCATCTTAGGTTCAAAATACTCCTTAATTCTTTATAATTATATCTCATTTCCCTAAATGCAAGTATCAAAGTGTCTTGTAAATTTCAAGAGTTATGCAAAGGTGGTTATTCTCTTGACATTTTTTCCTGCATCTTGATGAAGAGTGTATTTCTTTGCAATATACAACTTTCTGTTCTGTCATTTGATAAATATGCATTTAATTTTACATTCATCACCATTAATATCTTAGACATCTTTCTTCATTTTATCATAATCATAAATTCGAACTATACTTGAAAAGTAATTACAGAACTCTTCTTCCATTTCTACCTTTCTATCCCCAATAATAATCCCCCCTAATGAAAGTCATCCTCATTAAGAAAAATTAGGAAAATCTCAGTAGATCCAAGTGTCTATATAGGTCTATAGGCTTCATGAGAAGTTATCAATGAAGAAGTATATTTCGATTCCTTTAATCATTGTTCCTTTGATTTTATTGGCCAGATTTATTTCTATATGTGATATCATCTATATTTATTAAAGCAACATATGATTACTTAGGAATCTATTCTAGAAAGTCAACATATGAGATTGATGTTTTGCTCACTTGGGTTTACTAAAACACCATCAGCTGATTGCTCTACAGACAAGTATTAAAGGCTTGTATAGTTATAATTAATATAATTTTGTCCATTGTATGTCATATGTTTTATATAGTCTAGTGTATAGTTAATATATATTTATATTTTATATCATATATACATATACATTATAGTATTTATTATAATTAACTAAAGTATAAAATTAATTAAACTAAAAAAATATATTGTATGCCTTTTAACAATAAACTCTATGGGAATTAGTAATAGCATTCCATTGCAATTCGTATGGGAACCAATATGAACAATCTGTTTCCAATATGAGCCATCTGTAACAAAATTTCTTAAGATAATATCTAAAAATTTTGCAATTAATTCAGATTAGAATAACTTACACTTTTTTATATGGATAAGTCACAAAGTAAAAGGGAAATATAAGTCAGAAAAATAAACTCTACTATCTAAGTTGTACTATGCAAAGATCTAACCACATTTGTATAAGATTACAAAGTAAAATTACTTCTCTGGCTATTGTTAAGAAAAAATAAATGCAAATTAACATCCTTATACAACTTAAACATGCATGTCAAATGCTTTTGCATTTGAAATTTTTAGGTATGAATTTCACAGTAAATAAGCTTGACACTTTATAACAATATTCAAATTTCCCCAATTTATAGAAAATAATAGCTTTAATTGTAATAAATATCCTAAAGTCAGTGATATTTTTGACACTTTGTCATTTTATTGGATGTCATTATACATGTGGATCAAATAAATTCATCCTTATCTATGTCTGTGATGCTCCACACTGTGGTTCAGGAAGAGTGACTCTGGTTGTGCAGTTGTGTGATTTTAGGTAGGAGCTTTTGTATTAGAGGATTATACAGATTAATCTTGTTCCTTCCATTCATATTCCTCAAAACACTGCACATTCTGCTTTTGCCTTTCCAGGCGATTGAATGTAGCTACAAGGTTTATTCGTGTCCCTGGTTTCCTTATTTTTTTTTAGGATTGAACCTGCCTCCCATGGCTTTTCCTTTGATTCTTGTTGTTGCGTATATTTTTTTCTTTTATCACTGCCACATAACCAATTGTCCATAATAAGATATTATTTCATTTCAAACAGCAGGAGTGGCTGGGAAGGGGAAAGAGAGACAGAGAGAAAAGAAACATCCACATTTGTCTGTACATGACTTTACTAATGATTTGGTTCCACATTTTGGATATTTTGTCAACAGACAATGATTCATAGTCTGAGTTCTGTTCCAAAATATGCCTGGTTTCCTAAGGAGAACATCATTGCCAAGTTAATTTACAAAAAAAAGTTCCAACTACATTCTTAATAAAATTTCTAACATAATATTCAATCACAGATTTCTTTACCCATAATCCATAAATTGCTGTCCCTAATGAACCTAAAATACCTTTACAAATTTCACTTTTTCTTAAAAGAGTAAAACAGGCTTGATGATAGATTCTTCATTAAGTCCATTAAAACAAACACACACATGTACAAACATATATAACTGTCTAACTACATTTGTCTATATAATTAGAATTTACTGTGGACATGAAACTGGATGTCCAGATCATGTGTTTTAATTCAAGTGTGCCACGAATCATGTGACTATGGACAAATTATGGTAAAGCTAGTAAATTTTGAACACCTTTTCATTGTATAATGTTCTTTCTACTGCAAGACACCTATCAATTTGGTCCTGTGGTTTATATGACTTTGAAAACTGGACCTTAATGATTGTTAAAGTGCATTTAATAAACTGCATAAACTACACTTTAATGATAGTTAATATTGTATTTATTTTTGCCTTACATTTCCCTTTACTAATTTTCCCTTCTTTTAGGTAGCAATCTAGTAGAAAGTATCAGGGACTGGTTTTTGGAACTACAAGAGAAATTTGAATAGAGAACAGACTAAATTTAGGTGAAAAGTGATATGTATATATAATTAGCAGCCATTTTTTAAATAGTTAGATTGTCCAGTGTGAAGTGACTCTCAGAAGTACCTTTTTTGCTCTGTGTTGATGTATTCAGTATAATGGCACAAAGGTGCAGTTTCACCAGTAACCAACAAGTTGATTAACATTTCAAAAATCTCTTACAGTATTTAAAGTACAACAATTTTCTATATTTATTTCATCTGTAAGAAGAATTTTATTTCATATCTATGCACCTGCATACTTTTATCTTAAATATTTCCTTTAGATAAATATCAGGTCCCATAAAGTTGAATCTAATTCAGAAAGGTTCATTATCTTTCCTTGTTTTCCAAATTCTAAATAAATATTTGTATTCTATTTCCATCTAATAAAGTTAAAATATAAAACAAAATAGAATAATAAATGACATTTTTTTTAATTTTGGTTTGTTTGCTTTTGGATTAAGGTCTGCTATGCTCAGGGGTTACTCTTGGTTCTGGGCTCAGTAATTAGTCCTAGCAGTATTCAGGTGAATTTATGGGATTCTGAATATAGAACCTGGTTGGAGACATACAAGGCAAGTGCCCTTAATGCTGTACTATCACTTCAGCCTTGGCATTTCTTTTAAATGTAATTTTAAATGTAATCGAAGAGATGGAGAAAGAGATAGAGCTATTCCCTACATGCTTGGAGGCCCAAAACTTGATCCCCACAAATGTGTGCTCTCCTTCCCCTCAGCAAACGTGAGTCCAAATATTGCATCACTCTGTCTGAGCAGAGTAGGACCAGTACAGTGGGTGAGGCCTGAATAGATCAAGTGATATATAAAAATCAAACATAAATTTATGTCCTAAAATCTTAACAAAATAAAAATTTCAACATTTTCCAAATATTGCAGGATCATTCTCAATATATACACATTGTTCCTTTTCACAAAATATACTTTAATTTTGACATTAACAATTGCAATTTATACTTCCAAATGAAATACAGATTGAATTGAATAATTTGAGTCTCTTAGTGTTGGAGAGCTGATACTACAACAATCACCATAAATTTTACATTTTTTAAAAAGCACATTTATCTTTTCACAATTTCCTTAGTGAAATTTTGTGCTTTCAAGAAGGGTCTCCACTTATGAACAGCTGAATTTCTATTGGAGGCTTGTAGGGAAATTTTCTTTCTCTCTTTCTCTCTTCTTTCTTTTTCTTTTTCTTTCTTTCTTTTTTCTTTTTTCTTTTTCTTTCTTTCCTTCTTTTTCTTTCTTTTTTCTCTCTATCTTTCTTCTCTATTTCTCTTTCTTCTTTTTCTCTTAATTTTGTTCTTTCTTACTTTTTTCTTTCTTTCTTACTTTGTTTATTCCTTCCTTTTTCCTTCCTTTTTTCTTTTTTTCCTTTCTTCCTATTTGTAGTTTGGGGCCATACTTAGCTTTACTAGGGCTGTACCCTAGTTTTGTTCTCAGAGATCATTCTTGTGATATGAGGAATCAAATCTAAGTTTACATAGAAACTACATATAAAACATACAACATACAAAACAAATATCTGACATGAAATATTCTTGTACACCTTTCTGACATTTTTGACCTCACTGCATATGTACAATATAAGTTCTTTTCTTGATTCCTGTAAGTATTCTGTTTTTAGTTCAGCATTTTCTTCTTACAAGGTTCAATATGACAATTTACAACATCATAACTAGCAAGGGGTCCCTCACCTTCTGACAAAGCCTAGATACTCGTTTAAAGTTTTTACCTAATGAAATCAGGTCCACAGAGGATATTCTGACTTTTGATAAAATGAAAACCGACTGCATTGAGGTTTTATATGCATCTTCAAAATGCCTTCTCCTATTATTGTAATATAATCTAACGAAAGTAGCATGTGCTGTCCTTTTTGTTAAGTTATTTGGTTAGAAGAAAGTCACGGATTCTGCCATTCTCCTTTATGAGAGATGACACGAACATGTGAACAGCAGGGGGCAGTAAAGGGGAAGTTGCAAGCTCAAGGATCAATCTAATACACCTTTTTCAGTTCTTATATGTTTATTAATTTTTCCATAAATTTGATTAGTTACATTTGCTCGAAATTCACACAGCATCAGCTTAAACGGTATGTGTACCATATCAGCAATTTAAGGACATCTTGGAAAAGAATTACAGGGAGGCAGAAATGCTGTGAATCACTGGGGGGACCAGGAAATCCATATTATCTACCCATTAGCTCTGCTGCCCTCTGCAGGATAATTGGCCATGTATCGATTGTCCTCTGCAACAATCAAGTATGATTGGGAATTAGGTATTCAGATTACCTTAGACTAGATCAAGTGTCCTAGTAAACTTTCATTAGGTTTGCTCTTTTAAGACCTAAGGAAAAGAGAAGACAATTCCTAAAGGATTAGATTCATATGTCAATATTTGATTATCTATTCCAAATATATTAAGATAAAAAATTTGAGCATTGCATATCCACTAAGTGCTATAATTCTAATACATAATAGGGCCTGGCTGTAGTGAGCAGTCAATAGATGATTGTTTGATAAAGAATGGCTTAGGGTAAAATGAAGTAATATAGCCCATTAAAATCTCAGCAAATGGAAAATCCAAGAGTATTATAGGATGGATGCTTTAAAACTCAATTTTATTCAAAATAGAAATTTAAGGTTTGGTATAATGCTTTTGTTTCATTTGAAAAGTGAGGACAGATTATATTTTAAAAATACAGGTAGAAGAGGGAAAGTATTGTTTAAATTATATTAGGAAATGATATTATTAGGAATTAAACTAGGAAAAATAGAGATTAATATTATGATCATGTTTTCAAATTTTGGTCAAATACTCTACAGGGTTTTAACAAGTATTCTTGTTTTTGGTTTTTTTTTTTTTTTTTTGGTTTTTGGTTTTTGTGCCACATCCAGTAATGATCAGGGGTTACTCCTGTCTATGCGCTCAGAAGTCGCTCCCAGCTTGGGGGACCATATGGGACACCAGGGGGTCAAACCGCGGTCCTACTAGGTGAGCACTGGCAAGGCAGACACCTTACCTCTAGCGCCACAGCGCTGGTCCCGGGTTTTGTTTTCTAACCTTCTTAATATTTCTCATTATTTCTCTTTCTTTACCTAATGTATCTATCTGTTTATCTATCTTAAGCAGAAAGGTAAAACCCACTAGTTAAAGCAGTTTCCTGAATTAGAATTGCCAAGAAACACAAGAAACATGTCTTTTTCTAGATTTGTAGGTAAATCTTGATAAGTATTTTGATCTACTCTATTTTTGCAAAATTCAGAAGTAAATTATTATATCTAAAATGAGTAGAATTCAATCCTGTTGTATATGGATGCCTACCCTTTGTTGAGATGTACTTAGAAAAGAAGGTCACAGCTTACCAAGTTTCTGGATCATTTTATTTGTGGCCAATATGTTGCTTGGTCCATACTTTGACTCATTCCGGGTTTGTTCCAATGGTAATCAGTCTACCATGTTGTGCTGGCATTGAACCTAGAACTTCTGTATGTAAGTAATGTACCTATTGAATACTTTTATCTCAGGTTCTGATACAACTATTTAAAAATTGAATGTTTAAATTAAAGGAATTTTACAATTTATGATTATTCAATTAATGAATTAATATTCTCATTATTCTACAGTCACTGTGCTAATAATATATGTCTATAAAATTGGAAGATGTTGATAATATAAAATTTATATTTCTTAGATTGTAAATAGTACACATATAATAAAAAAGCATTTATGACATCATGATAAAGCTCAGAAGGAAATTTAAAAAGGTAATTTTGGTAATTTTATACAGTTAGAGAAGTTTTTTTTGAGATGAGGATTTTTAAAATCAATCAAGAGAAATAAAAAGAATTAATTGTGCAAAAGTCTATTGGAGATCCTTGAAAAAAAGTGAAGAGTGAGAACTAAATAGGATGCTTGAAATTAAAAGAATCAAAGAGAGTTGTCTGTGTAAATACAGCATAGTAAAAAAGTAGAAATTGTGACGAAACTTGTATTTTCAATTAGGTATTAAATACTTTTTAAAAAATTATTTTTTTTATATTTTATATAGACACCTTGATTACATACATGATTGTGTTTGGGATAAAATATTAAAAAAGAAAATGTTTTGGAACTTGTAAAAAAATAAGTTTTGTATTTTAAAAATAAATTAAAAATCATAGGATACAAAAGTTACCCACAGAATGAGAAAAACTGTTCACCTAATACCCATCAGATAAGGGGCTACTATCTAAAATATACAGAACTTAAGAAAAAAACATCTAATCTCATCAAAAAAAGGGGGATAAAAATGAATAGACAATTTCTCAAAGAAGAAATACAAATGGCCAAAAGGCACATGAAAAAATGCTTCCACATCACTCATCATCAGGGAGATGCAAAAAAAATAAAAAATAAAAAAACCAACAACAATCAGGTACCATCTCACACCACAAAGTCTAGCACACATCACAAAGAACAAGAACAGTTAGTGCTGGCTGGGATGTGGGGAGAAAAGAGCTCTCATTTTCACTGCTAGTGGGAATGCCGTCTAGTCCAGCCTTTATGGAAAACAATATAAAGATTCCTCAAAACACTGGAAATTGAGGTCCCATATGATCCTGTTATACCACTCCTAGGGATATACCCTAGATACAAAAAAGCCTTCCTCACACCTATGGTATATTCATTGCAGTGCTATTTACAATAGCTAGAATCTGGAAACAAGCAAAATGCCCTTCAACAGATGAATGACTAAAGAAACTATGGTACATATATGCAGTGGAATACTATGCAGCAGTTGGCAGAGATGAAGTCATAAAATTTTCCTATACATGGAGGATGTACATGGAATCTATTATGTTGAGTGAAATAAGTCAGTGGGAGAGAGATAGACACAGGATATTCTCATTCATTTATGGGTTTTAAGAAAAACAAAAGACATTATTATGATAATGCCCAGAGATGATAGAGATGAGGGCTAGAAGGATAGGCTCACGATATGAAGCTCACCACAAAGAGTGGTGAGTGCAGTTAGAGAAATAACTACACCAACAACTACCATGGCAATGTTAATGAGTAAAAGAAGTAGAATGCCTGTCTTGAATACAGGCAAGGGTGGAGGAGGATGGAAACTGGGGGTGGGGGCACTGGTGGTGGGAATATTGCACTGGTGACAAGGTTTGTTCTGTTTATGACTGAAACCCAACTACAATTATGCTTGTAATTATGGTGCTTAAATAAAGATATTATTAAAAAAAAAAAAAGAAGATAAGACACACACTAGAGAGAAAGTATGGGTATCAGGGGGCTAACTGCTCTGTGGACAGAGAGCCCCAACTATACTGCTCATTGAATATTTATTTTTCAGCAATAATTGATCATAGAAGAGTATATAAACAAACAGAATCAGTTAGGGGTCTCAAACTCGCGGCCAGCAAGTTGTTGTGGCCCTCTGTATAACATTTTGTGGCCCGCTGCCGGCCTTCAAATATGCGATTTTTATTCAGTAAGAGAATAATCTTGAAAAATGCGATATTTGATGGCCGGCTGCAGGCCACAAAATGTTGTAGGAAGGGCCGCAACAACTAGTGGGCCGCGATTTGAGAGGAGTTACAATTTTGTAAAAGAATGTGAGGAATAAATAGGTTTTAGGTATAATTTCTGGAGATCATCTTCCACCTGGGAAGGATAACAGGAGACTATATACAAGAGCTCCCACCCAAAGAAGTTCCCTGAATGGCATGGGTATTCTGATAACTTTTGTTAAGAGCTCTTTAGTTTATTATCTGTACCTTTTCTCAAGGTATGGGATTTTTCTACTGTTGATTTTCTAACATGTAGTTTCCTACTACAGGAGAAAAATAATTGAAGGAAGTAGATTTCAAGGATGGCATAACGCCATTCATTTGTTCTATAGAATTCTGTGCTAGATGTATCTCATGATAATGCATGACATCTTGGTGAACAGGAAGAAATGTGAATACAGACTCAGAATATTATCTATATATTTATGTGAATGTATGGGATAATGAGGTAAAAATGACAATATTGATGAATTCCTTGTTACCTATATTGTATAGAAAAATTCAATAAGTGAAATTATATACTGATAAACCTTTAAGATTTTATAGTTAGAAAAGCTACAGGGTATCATTTACTAATAAAATATAACTAGACTTTGGAACAAGAGTGTGATATTAAGAGCTTATTTTTTTGCCGATATATTAACTTTGAGGTTTTTGCTTTACATCCAAATATTCCATATGAGCAATGAATACTTTATTTCAGACCTCAAGTCAGAGACCTGTATAGAAACAGAAAATAGAAAAGGTAGGAATAATAAAAATGGAAGTTCTTCTGCACAGAATTTCAGATTTTAGCTGCTTTATTTGCCGATGATTTTATTAATGAATAGTTTACTATTGTCTTGGTTACATAGTCTATAAAATGGGAACAGTGGTTGACATTAAAATTTTAATATGTGGAAAGAGCAAATGATGTCTTGTACAAGTGACTAGTCAAGTATCTGATGGTATCTTTAGAATTCTAATAAGCATATATGAGAAGAGAACAGTAGAAAGTGATGACGTGATTCAAAGTACAAAAATTCCATAAATGGGCCCCTGGAGACTCATCAGAATCAGCAATTGGTGTTGCTCGTTGACCTTTTTGGAAAGAACCTTGTATGTTAAGTTTAGTGAGAATTAAGCCACACTGATAGAGGTTATGGGGTTAGAATGCTGTATGACTGGAATCCTTCCTCAACAGTATTGTAAATCACGATGTCTAAAATAAGAAGAAATACACAGATATAAGTCTTTGGTAATTCTTAAGATAACCG
The DNA here is from genome assembly GCA_004027635.1 of Crocidura indochinensis. Taxonomy (NCBI): domain Eukaryota; kingdom Metazoa; phylum Chordata; class Mammalia; order Eulipotyphla; family Soricidae; genus Crocidura; species Crocidura indochinensis. Next base: position 127 of record PVKC010005250.1, on the reverse strand, counting down.
AGAAGAATGCAGGAGAATGTAATTATTTCATAGGGTTTTTTTATGCTGTAGTTTCCTTGAGCCAAAGTAAATACTGAGGAGGGAATTTCCACAGTTTCCTTCTTATTTAGTAAAAGCTGCCTGGGGT
>PVKC010005249.1:0-33598 GCA_004027635.1 Crocidura indochinensis | reverse complement strand
TGGCCCCACAAATAGTGGAGATTACAGTGTGAACAGAGAAGGGACCACTATGACATTTATAGTTAGAAATGATCAGTAGACAAGAATTTGGTGCTAAAATAAGATAAAGTAATAGACATGATACTCCTCAATAACAATACTTCAAACCAAAGTATCTAAAAGTGTGGGAGAGAATAAGAGAGAGAGAGAGAGAGAGAGACAGACAGACAGACAGACAGACAGACAGACAGAGACAGAGAGACAGAAACAGAGACAGAGAAAAAAACTGTCTGCCCCATAGTCAGGCAGGGGGGAATGTGGAAGGGAAACTGGGGACATTGGTGGTGGGAAATAAAATAATTACTTTATTTAAAAAAGAAGATGGGGTCAGAGAGATATAATGCTGCAGGTTGGGCACTTGCCTTTCATGCTACATACAGATCTAGGTTTGAAGTTGGTCTTCTGAGCCTTGCCAGGGTAGATTTCTGAGTAGAGTCAGGAGTGAGTCCTCAGTACCAGCAGATCTGGCTCCCCAAAAACCAAACAAACCAAACCAAATAAACAAACAAAAACTAAGAATAAAAAAAGGAGGAGAGAAAAGGAATAAAATGATTTTTCTGTGTGTTTCTGTTATATATTTACCCGCATTTGCCGGCATATAAGACTACTTTTGAAACAAAAATAGGTCAACTGAAAATCGGGGGTTGTTCTATACGCCAAGTATATCCCGAAAAATGTTTCAATATGCCTCTAAACGAAAATTGTCTGAATATTGCCACAAAACGAATTTTCCAACTCGATCCTGCACCAATCAGTGCAAGGCTGCTCGGACCCTCGCCTCTCTAACTCGGCCAATCCAAGAAGACTTTTGATGCATGAATCTACACTGTCAAAAGCCTGCTCAGATTGGCCAGAGTCAGAAAGTCTATTCCAGTAGAACCTTTGAACCTTTGATTGTTGTGATTGGCTCACTGTGGTACATACAGTTGCAGCACAGGAACGTTCTGTCTGATACAGAGACTATAGGCCTAAACCTATGTTTTACCTGCAAAATTAGGGGATCGTCTTATACGCCCAGTCGCTTTATAAACCGGCAAATACGGTAACTGAATCCTGGAAGTTAGCTGGAAGTTTGCTTTTGCACATTTTCTTCTTTTTTTTTTCCTTTGCAGTTATAGTGACCAGAAGCCATATTTGGTGGTACCCACAGTGCTGCTTTCTGAAAATTATTAGCATTGGCTGAAAAGACTGACTTCATTCTTACCAGGATCTCAAGAAACTAAACCCTGTCACAAATTCATCAAGCTAGTGAATCCCAAAATATTGTGGTTGGGTCAAACCTAGTCAGTGACTTCCTCCTGACTTTTCCTGTCTGGACTGCCAGCACAAAATAATATAGACAATGTCTGTGAACGCAACATTAATGTGTTGTGGGGAAAAGAGAATATGACACTAAAGAACCTATCCTCATGTTTCTAGGTTATAATCCACATGATCCTGAAATAGAAATCTATGTGAAAAAATATGGCTATTGAAAAATAAGTTTTAACTGATTATTTTGAAGCTGCAATCTTTTATGGTTTGCAGATTAGTTATCAGGATTAGCTAACTGTTAATTAACTAATAAATAACTAAGTAGCTAATTAGTTATCAACTGAATATTATAAAAAACAGCAATATGAAAAAAAGACTATTTTTCTTACACATAATTGTTTCTTAAATTTAGTCTATCAATTACTTGGTTCTGTTCTTAGGGGTTAAAAACTTTCTATCACAATATTCTTTGCAGTGTTTCCAAGTACTCTGTAGACCCCAGAATACTCCAACGGGGTCATGAGAGAAAATTTCATCTATGTGGGTCTACAGTAGTGAACTAGATGGACAAGCAGTAAGATTGGGTGAGGAACACAAGAAAAAAACAAGGTCGGAAAAGACTGTGACATGGAAGACTTTGAGAAACATAGTTCAAGCTCACCAATGAAAAGTATGCAAGAGTAAATATTCTGAAAGCAAATGCTAGAATGTAGTCCATTATCATGTCTGAGGAGACCCAATGATTTTATAGTCTGGCATATATCTATCTTGTTATACTTACTGTTAACAAATGATTCACAAATGTTTTATAATTTATTTTATTTCTCCTGGATGTTATTTAAATCCTTCTGAGATTTTGTCATTGCACATCTGAAATCAATATGACCCTTGCACAAATGTTAGCAAGTATCTCCAGAATATATTTTGAGCAAATATATCAGATGTGTACCTAGAATATTTAACCTTTTCCTATAGACACAACTTTTTTTGGTAGCCATTGAAAATATAGCCAAAATAAGATCACAAGTTTGATGATAGCACTGGAAATATAGGGTTGTCTTTAACAGCCGTGACTATAATATTTCAGTTACTTGCTACTCCACTAAAACATTGCCATGTCCTGGTTGCATTAGGAGATCTGATATATATAAGGATCTATCAAGTACCATATTTCCACTTGATATGTTTTGGATTTGTGCTTGGCATGCAATCATTAATTTAGCCCTCAAATATCCAAGCAAGCATGTACTATTAGCATTGAAAATACTTTTACACTTGACAATACTGAGTCTTTCTAAAGATAAATAAAACTCCAAGATTTTGTGTTATGATTAAGGTCATAAAGAGGATTACCATCTATGCAAGTAAATATCAGATTTTGGTTCTAGAAAGATCACATCTAGTGTCAGTTAATTTCTAATAAGTGAAAGCTTTCTTTTAGGGCAGGAGTAATGGGGATAGCTGGTAGGGCACTTGCTTTGCACATAGCAGACCTGGACTCTAGACCCTATCATATATGTTTCCATGCATGCTCCCAAGAGTGCAAATCTAGAAGTAAACTCTGAGTGCCACCAGGTATGTCTACTTCCAGTCACCAAATAAAAAGAAAATACTGGCCTTTACAAACTTGTCTTGAATAAAAGACTGAAATGACCTTTGAGTATTAGTCATTGAAATATCTTTGGAAGTGTTCATGCATCCATTCACATAGAAAAGTACTATTTTGTGGGGTGGAGATTTGGGGCCACAACTGGTGGTGCACAGAGGTTACTCCTGGCTTTGCACTAAGAAAATACTCCTGGTAGGCTCGAGGGACCAAACCCAGGTCAGCCATCTACAAGGCAAACACCCTACCCATTGTACTATCATTCTGGTCCTGTAAGATACTATTTTTGTAAAATAAATATTAAGACAAATACTGATAATACATCTACTATAATGTTGGTTCCTAATAATAGAACTTTATATTTGAGACTTTCAGTGGATATTGGTATACAAATGTAGAATTCTATCCTGAAATATATTTATTATATTTTATCTCTATTCATCATAATCAATATTATTTCCGTGAGAAGATTAATCTATGGACTAAGATGTAAGTTTTCGAACTTATATGGAAAGTAATGAGTGAAACTTTGAATTTGTCCACCTCTGAAGTTGGTATAAAAACCTTCCTTTTTTCTATTTACTATGATTTTTATGCTTACCATGACTACATATGAGGATTTAATTTTTTTCAGTGTTCTATGCTTCAAAAATCATCTCTTTCCTACAGTCTTCTACCTTTTTCACATAAACTCATTTTTATCTCAGGGGTTGCCTGAGAAACAGCTGAATAAATGGTATTTCACCTTTGACCATGGATGGCTACTGAGTTCCTTTTGGCATTTTTCAATACTCAGAAGGGTCCAAGAAAAATCCTTTGATCTTAATTGGATTCGGAGTAGACTTTTGTGTCCTTAAGTTTCATTTCTAGTGACCCAGAAAAGTTGTGAAGCTAAGATAGATAAAGTCTGTTTAACTTGAGAACCTAAGTTCTTCAACATGAAGAATTCACTTTTTTCCTGCGTCCATCTTTTTTTCCTAATCTATTCTTTTCTTTCCCTTTTCCTGTTGCCTTTATTATCTCTATCCTTTCATTAATCTTTCCTTCCTCTTGAATAGCTCCCTCCTTTATTCTTTCTTGATAGTTACCAGGGTTTGGAAATAAGTAGTCCTTTTTATAGATAACATCCCTATACACTTGCCAATCACCTAATGATCATACAACACAATTAAATAGATTTTGGATAGAGGAGTCTTTGTTCCAAATTTTACAGAGAAAGGCAAATAGAGAAAAGAAAGGAAAATAATCAATGCCTGAATAAGACTCCCAAGAGACATGCTTGGATCTTTGGAACTTCCTGGAAAAGTCATTACCAATGAAAAATCCTCCTGTGCTATAAGCTGGTAGAAATGATTGATGAAAGGAAGTATCCATGATTCATTGCCCTTAGTGATTTAGGCCCCAGCTCTGTATTTATAGTGAGACACTTCTCAACTTCTCAGGTTTAGGACATACTGAATCAGCTGATATTTACTCACGCCACATGCTGAGAATGATACATGAAAAATAAACTGGATGTTCCATTCGTAATGTGGAGAATTTCTTACAGGAAAACAAAGAGGCAAAGTCATCTCCCAAGTCAGTTTTCTGCTAGTTGAAATGGAAACTGTCAGAGCATTGAAGAGGGAAGAGTCATTGAATTGAAAATATTGAAGGATGGAGACAAACTCAGAAGACCTAAACACACAGGGATTCTGTGTCCTTAATCACTCCACAGCCAGGACCTGCATATATTTTCTCACCTCTATATTACACAAAATAGGTGTTCAACTCTAACGATGTTGATGGGAATGTCATGTGGTTAAGCCACTATGGAAAGCAGCAATTCAAAAATTAGGACAAGAGCTCCTTTATGACTCAGTGATATCATTTTTTAGTATCTCTAAAACACAAAAAATTAATTTGCAAAGAGATATGTACACAGTGTTCATCACAGTGCTTTGTATAGCTTTGTATGGAAACAACCCAAATATACAACTAGGGGTGAATGTATCAAGTAGTGGTAAATACCTAGTGGAATATTATGCAGTTCTTAAAAAAGCCAAACTATAAATATCAAGCTGAGAAAAGTCATTCAGATGGACAGAATTGGTACAGAATGATCTCTTTCTTAAAGATACACATAAAGGAAGCAATAGAGGAGTGAAAGCAGCACAAGAGGAGAATTGATCTGAGCAACTGATTTTTTTAGGGGGATGCTTGAAAGTGATGAGCATATTGGGGTCTTTGGGGGAAGGCAGTGGGCACACTAGTGATGGTTCTGGCATTGAAATAAGTACATGGAAAACTATCACTAACAATATTGTAAATCACAGATCACCAATGAATTAAATAATGCTTAAAAGGGGCTGGAGTGGTGTCACAGTGGTAGGGCCTTTGCCTTGCATGCAGCTAACCTAGATGGACCACGGTTTGATCCCCAGCATCCCATATGGTCCCTGAAACCAGGACCAATTTCTGAGTGCATAGTCAATAGTAACCCCTGAGTGTCACCGGTTGTGGCCCCAAAACCAAAATAAAAATACTGCTTAAAGCATATATGAATATAAGAAATGGAATGCATGCTTTCTTAAAGGTCATTGAGAGATGAAAGGGGCCCTCCAAATATTTATTTGTTATGGTCTGTTGCTATCGTCTCAATTGGTTAATTCTTTTACTCCATGACCAGTGTAAGCATTTGCATTTATATTTATCTTTATTTTCCATTAGTCGCATTTGTAATTTTGTGTTGACAAGAAAACAGGAATAAATCTATGCATAGCCATTTTATTTATACTGACATTATCTAAAATTAACTGATATATTTTTAAGAAATAATGGAGATAGTCTTTCATTTCACAGGTTAATAAGAATGCAAGTTGCTAAGAATGGTATTCATCTGTCTTTAAGACTCACATGTACAATGAAAATACCTCTCATTTGTAAAAAAATATTTTGATCTCACTTTTCATTGTATTAATCTTAGATTTATTTATAAGTATTCTATGTATGGTGGCATATCATAAAACTTATAAAGTTCAAAATTTGTTATAAGATTCTTTTTGGGGGGAAATGATAATGAAAAAGCAATATATGTATATTTACATATTTACTGTGACTAATGATGTACCATTTAATACATTTGTAACTTTAAAATGTTAGAATACTGGAACCAGAGAGATAGTACAGTGAGAAAAACACTTTCCTTGTACATGGAAGGCCATTTGGGTTTAAATCCCTGTCTCCACATCTAATCTCCTAAGCTCCACCAGGTGTAACCTCTGCCCCTCTTCCCCACCAAAAAAGAACAAGGATAAAAAAGTAGAATTGGGTAAAATATAATTCTACTTCAAATCAAATATGTTTTCTGTGGTTTCTTGTTTGCGTGAATTAAACCACTGCGAGGAATTAAAATTTTATACCTACAATTTTGTGTAATGTTCTGTCACAAGATGGTAGGATCAATAGACTTATTTTATCTTTGGGGTTTTAAGCCTTCTATTGTACAATTTGAACACAGGCCTGAGTATGTGTGTGTTTATGTATATATCTGCATGTATTTTATGGCATTAAATACATGGTGTAGAAACATACAACATAGGCATATATTTAAGTGTGTAAAATATATGCCAAAAATGTTATGAAGTTACCCATTTCTCACCATTATTTGGGCTACTTATTTGATGTCTTCTAGTGTTGCTGATTTTATGAAAAATCTCTAGTTCCAAGCTCAAATTTGGCACAATCATCATACTGGTAATAATCACCATTATTTTATTAATATTATCAAAATTGGTCTCATTTTATTAAAAGGAAATAACTGGGTCCAGAGTAATAGCAAAATGGGTAGGGTGTTTAGCTTGTATGCTGATGATCTGGATTCAATTTCTGGATTAGATTCCTGGGTTTGACTCCGGGCATCCCATATAGTACCCTGTGCCTGCCAGGAATAACCCTTGAGTGCTGCTGAGTGTGGCCCCCCAAAAAAACACAAAACTAAAAAAATAAAATAAAAGGTAAGAACTGTGAAGTACATATCACATGTGTTTCTAACATTCAGTCATCCAATGTATTATATTGCACCTCACAATTTCTCACTATTGCTTTAAAGAATGGAAAGTATGATCTAATATATAACAACAAATATATAATCACTATGTATGGCTTATAAAATCTCCAGAATTCAACCTGTAATAACCACAAATCATCCATTTTGATGATAACAATCACATTTTGAAAATAGAATAAAAACAAGTGCTTAATTTTCAAGCAGATTTGAGTATTAATTTATGGATGTCCTCAAATAATAGCAATAGCTTATCCAGGGCTGTTCTATTATAGGAAAGAAGCTGTACTTCCATCACAAATCATTTTTATCAACCCATTAAAACAGAGCTACCATTAAGAAATGCTTGGCCTGTTTTCATTCATTTTGTCCATTAACTTGAGCATTAAAATATCATAGAAAAATTTTATTATTTTTTAAAGCTTCTCATTACGGTACATGAAAAGAAGTTATTTTTAAGCGCTTATTGAAGTTTGGGTTGAAGGGTAAGCTAAATAGAGTACAGGAGTATTCTTATTGTTCGAAAATGTCTTTTTCTTGGGGAAAATACCTTAATATATTGTTATGAACATGATCCTTACCTAGAATTATTTTAATGGGATATTTTCCTAGACAAAAACATGCAGTTTTCTGTTCTTATTTGACTCTATAGAACCATACTCACTTTTCTGACAATATAATAATTACTTGTACTCCCCTTCCCTTACTCATTTCTATGAACCTGCTGATTTTGCTTTAGGAAACACGAGTTGACCATGATCAATTCAATAAAAATAGTTTAAGAACTCTTATGAAATTTGAGGGGAAGGTGGTCAGTCTCTTGTACATAATTATTGGCATTAAATCTCTTGTCCATGCTAAATAATACAAATTGGAAATCAGTCACATTTTGTAAAAGACAGCCTTGTTCTAGGTAGTGTATGAACTGTCTCCGTTCTGTACTGGGGCTTCTTGATCATTGGAAACACAAAGTCAATATTTTTGCTTTGGTCCACTAAATTTCATCACTTATAAAATATTTAAAATATACAATTGAATCTTCTTCATCATAGTCAAAGGTAGATAGGAATTTGAAGACTAAAAAAATGTGGAGATGAGAAAATTTTGAGAAGTAAATGTTCTCAGTGGAAGAAAAAGATTGATATCTTTTTGGGTGGTAACTGGAAGAATGAAAGATTTTCTGTGGCGCCAAAGAATATACTTATAGAAGACATATTGTATACTATTTTCTTGCCAGACTCAGTTATCATATTTATGAGAGATAACCATATCTAATAGCCCTCAGACTTCACTAAATGACATCAAAATATTAGTCCAACCCAAGAAATAAACTGATTATAGTGTAAATGAGAACTCAGGTCAGAAATTTTTATTGAAAACCATGTTAAAGTATTTATGTTGTATTTAAAATCATGTTAAACCTTGTCCATGTATATTATGTTATTCAAATCTTCTCATTAAGAAAAAGAACACAATAATATTGTGATGCTAGCTATTTGATATAAAGAAATGATCATATTTTATTTGGTTTTCACCTTTTTCAGGACTCAGGGATTATTCCTGGAATGCTTGAGAGACTACAGAGGGTGTCAGAGCTTGAATCCTGGTTGGCAGAATGCAAGACAAGTACCCTCCAAAATATACTAATGTACCAGCTTCTCAAAGTGCCATTTAAAAAAATGCATCAGTTTCTTTAAAATGTGGTTATACTTGGGACTTCTCTAAATCACTTACAGAATTCCATATTAAAGAATAAATGCAAACTAACTCATAAATAGTTCATGAATATTGGAGTCCCAAGAGTAATAGAGAATTGTATGGAGTCCTGACAATCGATTGAACCATTTAAACTCACCAAAATCAACCATGGGATGAAGCTAATAATTGACCTTAAGGTAAATGTACTTAGGTTGGTGCTGTTTCAGAGTACCTAGGAAGTACATTTGTTGCTCTTGTATGGTCCTTTTTATCACTGTTTTCATTTTTCTCCTTCTGTGCAACCAAGACATGTGTTCAACCAAGTGGGAATTCCGAAAATCAGAACCCTGTTCCAAGTTCTAGTATCAGCTCCAAGCATTTTACACCTCTGTCTCATGGTCTCTTCAATGAAAGTTATTAATTAGGTAGCCTGCCTCTACTTCCTGGACTACATTTGCATATGTCTGGGCTTCTTGCTTATCTTCCTTTTTGTTAATATCTAACCAAATCTAAAGAAAAATGACTACTGCAGTGATAACTATGGGGAACTTTACTTAAAAGTATTTGCTGCATATTCAGTAAATTTTGTTCTATATATTTTAGCACAAATATGGCAGAAGAAAGATCTTTCAAACAATACACCCAGGCAACAAATCTTTGATTCTCTTGGTCCCATTTATCCTAAAATCAAAATGCCTGCTTCTGGGTTCAAGAGCTATTTATCTGTTTTCTTGATAAATACTTCCACTTTCCCTCTGTCCCCTGTAATAAAAAAAAATATGCTCTAGACGTACCAAGAGAATGGAAAGAGAGAAGGAAGGCAGTAGATAGAGATGGGCAGGGGAAACAGGTTTATTTTCAATTAATTTTTGAAGAAAGCCTTTGAAAGTTCTCCTATCAATTTCCCATCTTTCTCCTCTCTGCCCCTCTCTGGCTCTCCAGACTTTAAACAAGATGAAGGGTTAAACGTTTTACTGCCGAAGAAGTATTTATGAGTATTTACGTGCATTTAGCCAAGAGAGAAAATATTTTATTAGCCGACTGCTCCTGGGGAAAATTGATCTGCCTGCTTTATGTGAGAAAGTAAATGTGTCCCTTTAACCTAAAATTGCTGCATCAAATTCTACAAACTCCAATTATCTTGACAAAAGTGATTTAACCATCCACAGAACAGTAGAGAGACCAAAGAGGAAGGCTCAGAGGTAGGAAAGATACTGAAAGAGCTTAGCCTTGGGCCCCTCTCCATGCGAAACCTCAGAAGTAGTTTCCCATAGGGAGAGCTGCTCTGGGAGAATGTGGCCTCTCACATTAAATACTGTGGTCTTTCTGTTTTTGCTGAGCAGTGGCAGAATCTGTCTCTCAGTTCAAGGAGACTCATTCTATTACCTGGCAAGTGTGCCCATAATCTCCAAACCAAAGGAAGTATTCTCTTTGTCCCCAGATCTCAGTGACCCAGATCCACTCTAAGTAGTGGGTACATGAATGAATGAAATCAATAGCAATACCATGCATTTGTAAAATGTTTTTGAGATCTGATTTCAAGACCCATTCCCCCTAACTTTTGTTTTACTTGTGACCCATTTTATTTTTGTAAGGTCTTTAGTCCATTGCCAGCTCAGAGTGGAATAGGATTGACTTGCAGTGGATCAGACTTTATTTTAGCCTTTTCCTTTCCTCTTTGGATATGTGTTTCTTTGATTAGGTGCTACTTGTGATTAGTCAGGGGATTGACAAGGACAGTCTGTGGATGTGACCCCTGTTTCAAAGTTTGATTATGGGCTGAAAAGCTAGTGGAGAGGGTAGAAGGCTACTTTATATGTGGCCAACCTGGATTCATTTCCCTACATCACATATGGCAACCCAAACTCCAGTAGAAGTGGTTCCTGAATCCTGCCAGAAGTGACCCTTGAATACAGAGCCAGGACTAAGCCCTGAAAACCACTAGGTATGGCTTCCTCCAATATTTTGAATTACTGGGTCTGGAGTGATAGCACAGCAGATAGGGCATTTGCCTTGCACTTGATCAAAGTGGATATGATCTCCAGATTCCTATATGATTCTCCAAGCCTGTCAGGAGTTATTCCTGAGTGCAGAGCCAACAGAAATCCCTGAGTACTGCTAGGGATAGTTCAAACACACCACACACACACACACACACACACACACACACACACACACACACACACACACGTCTGAATTACTTTTCAACAAGGAAAACTCAGAAAAATCCATAAATAGGCTTCGATTTATTTCTTTTTTTAATCCTTAAGAATTATTTTTGAGCTAATGGGAAGTGACAAGGGAATAGATGGCTACTGTGGATTGAAACCACCTTCTACAGCCTTAAGATGGAGTTAGCCAAAACCCATCATCCCATGGGGACCCTTGTGCAAATTTGTGTTATTTACTGAGGTTCTGGAGATGCTGAGTTTGCTTGCTCTTGATTTATTTGATCATGCCAAATGGAGGCACCATTGTTTACACCCACCTTGACAAGCTCCCTATTTTATTGTCCAAAACAAATAAACCTTAACACGTTTAGATGGACCTTCAGAGCTGGAATGAAATTTCTATAGGAATAAAATTAGGAGCTGTCTCTTTTGAACCCAAAAGAGTGAGCTGTGGGCACACACACACACACACACACACACACACACACACCTGCACATTCACATGTCTACTAGCTAAATGGCAGTGCTGAATTGACAAAACAGCAGCTTTGGTGACTAAGGAGAAGAAAGGTTTCTGGGCACTATCTCCATGGCAACACATCTGTTTTGTAAGGAGGGTGCTTTGTAAAATTAATATGCCTAAGATAATAAGAAAAGACCAGACTCTCTAACAGAAAGATTAAGAGGATTTTGTTGGGCTTTCTTTTCTACCACATTCTATTCTTCTTTGATAACGTTGCTCTAAACTAGTGTGTTTGTGTCTTTTGAAAATACCAGTCCAGTCTGCGCCTTTTCCTTGAGACCCCACGATCACATTTGCTTATCTCCAGGGCCCAGTGCCAGGGAGATGTTCATGATAATTTTACTTTGTTAAAAATGCCCAAGACTTCAACAGAAACGTGATAGAAGCTTTTGATCATCAGTATTCATCAGTTCAGGAAATTACCTTTTCTCCTCGTTTTGATTCAAAGTCCAACAAATGGATTATCTAGTAATATCCATAAGTAAACTAAGATTTCTTTCCCCTCTTTATCAGGTGCTATTTTAGAAGTTCTTAGGATCAGAACAGTTTCTTATTACTCTTAGATATATTTCATATTGAAATTCTGTATGCTGATCTGACGGTCTGTTAATTTTCTTGAAAATGGGGCTAGATTTTAAAACTTGCTTCCCAGTTACACTGAAATATTGTTGTTCCTCTTACCTCCCACTTTGTTGGCAAAAGTGCAATGTCTAAGGTTCATACACTTGAGTTGCAGTGTGTGTACATATTTGGTTAAATACACTTTGCTGGGACACAAGGAATATCAGCAGTGATGTTCCCAAGATTGTACTTGGCCATGTCAGCAGTGCTAGGGATCAAACTCTAGCCCTCACACCACGAAACTATCTTTTATTTCTCCAACCATTAATTTTTGTTGTTGCTGTTGTTGTTTTTCTCTAGATCTTGTGGTTTGTATAGGTTGTATGCAAACAAAATAATCTTTTGTAAATTACTTTCTCAAAAAAGATAATATATAGGATGGAGAGACAGTGTAGAGAATAGGGCACTTGCTTATCCAGAGTTGGTCCCCAGTACCACATGTACACCAGTACCCCCATGTGGTCCCTTGAGTCTGCCAGGAATGATGAATGCAATGCTAGGAGTAAGTGCTAAACAAAGCTGGGTGTAACACCTAAATTAAAAATAAATATAACATATTGGACTTAGCACATGCTTCAATTATGAACACAATCTAAAATACAGATGTGAGAATTTCTCCTGATCCAAGACCTCCAAAGCAATGATTTTAGAAAACAGTTGTCAAACATTTTGATATCCACATATACCAAAAACAAAATAAGAGTCAACAGGTAATAAAATTATTCCTCTTCAAGAGGAGAGTTTCACATTAAATATCCCTGTCTTCCGACAGAACATTCACCACAGTGCGACAATAGCGACTGTCTCTCGGTGTAAGACTCCAGAAATTATCCCTTGCTCACTAAATGGCTGTGTGAATATTTTACTCGAATAGAAGATAAGGTGTTCTTGGAATAGGCGACTGTTGTCCTGGAGACTGAGTTTTGTTCTGCAGCCAGTCCACAGCCTCATAGCCAATGATTTGCACTTAGGCCATTTGCTCTGTTGAACATCTCAAATAAAATCACAAACAGAGGCACTTGCTTTGCTATATTTTTGAGCAGGACCGTGTTGACATTCTCCTGCAGAATGCCTATTAAAAGAAGCAAGGAACCTTACAAAGAATAAATCCACACCATCTTACAACTATTTTCCTGAATAAATGCCAATGTCTGTCCTTATCTTTTGGTTCTGCTTGGGAGCGACTTTTCTGCAACTCTGGACTATGGGTATTGTCAGAGAAAAAGACATCCAGGTCTTATTATTTAGAGAATTATTCCATCTTCCTCAGGCATTTTTTTAAGATTCTACTTGGGGGATAAATAAAAGCTGATAAAATGGGTCATTCATAATGTTATTTTTTGCCAAGAAAAATCAGAAAACAAATTGGGGACAGTTTAAGCCCTGATCCAGACGTAAGTCAGTAAGAGGATGTTATGAAAGAGAAGCTAATCTAGAGTGCACAGAATTTCCTGAAATAGAAGTGAAAATATCATTATCCGAAGAGCTATCCTTCAGGCTTTGCAAGTTCTGCTGTTTCTTTATCATCTGTAGCTATAAAGTTTGCCTGATTTTTTGCTGCTACTTTAAATATGAGTGAATCGTGGGGGAAGTTGTTTGTCTGGGAGGCCAGATCCTGTGGTGCTCTGGGGCTACTTCTAGTTAGCACTTGGGGTCCATGTGATACCAGGGATCAAAACCAGTCTTCATGGCATCATGAGCATGTCCTCAGCCCACTGACCTATTGATCAAGTCCTATGATTAGATTGTGAGTAGCAATTAGAAGTAATCAAAAGTTAGACTTGTTTTTCAAACTCCTGTTCTCCCTTGAACATACTTGTTTCTGCTTGCTTATTTTCACTCTGAAGAAGCCTGTGTTCTCTCTCTCTCTCTCTCTCTCTCTCTCTCTCTCTCTCTCTCTCTCTCGGACTTCTCTCTTCCCACACATCTTTATAACAAGTTTCAGTAGAAAACTCTCTTGCTTCACAAAAATAAGTACTCAAAAATTGTGAATAATTCATATTCTACAAATATTACTTCATGAGAGTTATTTACAGCAGCTAGGGTACTTGCCTTGCTTGTGGCTGACCTGGGTTCAATCTCCAGCATCAAATATGGGTCTCCACCTAGAGTGATCCCAGAGCACCGAGTAAAGAATAAGCCCTGAATAGGATCCCTGTAAGCAAAATTAAAAAAAAAAGAAAATAATAAATTTAAATACAAATATCATCTAGTGTTCAATGAATGGATGATGCATCCATACATGAGTGAAAGTCTAGAGGGAGGGTACAGGATGCTAAGGAACCTTACTTCATTCCAGTGCTACATGGTCCCCTCAGCATTGCTAGATATAGCCTGGAGATACCAAGCAATCTCTCACAGAACATAGCCTCCTGAAAATATCTTAAAAGGCCCTAAATTAATGATGTAATAATAAAATGAATAAAGGTGTGTCCTCTCTTGCAGGTAAGCTTGATTATGCTGTTGCCTTCCACTTTCTGGAAACAGATGGAAGTTGCCTAAGTCTAGCCCTTGGTTACTTCTAGCTCATCTCTGAAAAAGGGTTATTATTTCATACTATTATTATTGGCTTGGAGTTGACACCCGGTGATGCTCAGGGATTACTTCTGGCCCTACACTCACTCCTAGAAGTTGTCAGGAAAGCATATGGGATGAATACAGAAATCAAATCTAGGTCTCCTATAAACAACCCAAGATTCATACCTGCTGTACTTTCTCTCCATTCCCCAAAATGCTATTAATCAGAACTCTTTTCATTATATGTATCAGCTATTTTGATTATGTTAAAGCTTGAATAGAAAAAGACATGAGGAAGACCAGAGACATAAGAACAGTGGTTAAGTAATTTGACTTGTACACAGTTGACCTGGGCTTGATCCCAGCATCGAATAAGGTGCTCTGAACTTGGTCCAGGAATTATTCCTCAGAACAGAGTCCATAGTAACCTCAGAGCAAGGTGCATCCAAAACCCACTACCACCATCACTGAAAAAATGAGAGTGAAAAAAGATAAAGATATATAATGACAAGTGAAGTTTTAGTTGTATAGACATTGACTTCCAGTTGCTACCTATATTTACTGAATCAGGGCACCTTCACAAAGATGGTGGAGAAAAAGACATTGTTGTTTCCATTTCAGTCCACTTAAATTCTTCCTTTTGAGAAACTCCTTCCTGATTCCATGCTAGCCTGCATGAAAACAAGGGGCAGGGTCAATAACCAATATGCTAGGAAACCAAGGGTCCACAGTGTTGGCGTCAAGAATTCAATCTGTCTTTTTTCGGAGTATCCAGATGTGAGCATTGTATATAAGAATTAAACACAGGGGGCAGAGAGATAGCATGGAGGTAGGGCATTTGCCTTGCATACAGAAGGCCAGTGGTTCAAATCCCGGCATCCCATATGGACCCCTGAGCCTGTCAGGAGCGATTTCCAAGTGTAGAGCCAGGAGTAACTCCTGAGCGCACCTGAGCGGGTGTGACCCCAAAACAAAACAAAACAAAAAATAAGAATTAAACGAAGTTAATGTCTGAGGAGATTTAAACATGGATTTTCTGCATCATTGTTGACAGCTTTCTAAACCAGTGGAAAAGTCTAGTAGATCTAATGTATCCCAGAAGCTGGACTCAAAAGGAAAGAAAGATTTGAGGACTTTTTGAATTATTGAAGGAGACTATCCTTAAAAAAGACTCTTTAGTTCCAACTGATGCTAAGTTCCTGGAATAGTTGGATTTAATTTCTGTGACGTATGCTCAAGAGGACTGGCAAGGAAAAGGCATGGTATACTACTTGCCAAGTCTAAGATTATTCCTAGCTGGGATTCACCTATATATTTTCATGGCACCTAAGAGAAAAATCCCTTTGCTCCTCTCTAATGAAAATGGTTTCTTGAAGTCGTCTTAGGTCAGTGGCCTCAGGAGAAGTATGTCTTTATGTCCATTTTACCAATCCAAATTTATGTCTCTATGCTTTCCCTCCACCTGGTCTGCACATCCACTATTCTCCCTGTTTCTTGGCCAAGGAGAAGAGACCTTTATACTTTTGTTCTTCTGCTGTATATAGAGATTTATCTCTACTCCTCCAGTTTTGAATTAGATAATACAATTTAGGCTTCTCTTCCTGTAATTTCTCCAAATTCACTCTTTGAATTAGTTATTTTACATTAAGTATCTTCATTTTCCAGAACTACCTTTGTCTCACTAAAGTAAGTCCTGTTTATTTATATCTTTACATACAGATATGTCTTTTATTAATAATATAAGTATATAAACATATTTATTTTTTAAAAATATTTTTAAAAATAGTTATTCATAGAAATTTACTCATAACCTTCATAGAGTTTGGTTTATAGTGTAAAATTCTGTATTGGGGGAAGTGATGGTACATATTATAAATTATTCAATCATTTTCAAAATAACTACATAAAACAGCTACATCAATATCATGTTGAAATTTACTTAGAATATAGATTCCCAGGCACTTCCTGCTAAGCTCTTGAGTTGAGAAGACGCGATTGAATTCTGAGAGTCCATAATATTTTTAAATGCTTTTTTGGGTTATTTGCAGTACTTTTTTCCAAAACTTTCAGCACTACTTATGAATTAAATAAAATCAATAATAATTAGCTCAGATAATTGAACCTATGGGGAAAATGCTAATGAATAAGATTTACTTATACAATAATGGGCAAGAAGTTTACAGTATTGAGATAACAAATTCTTTCCACAATGATTCCCCTGAGAAGAGACATGCCTTGGGTAGGAAAGAGTGTGGGTTCATCACAAAGGCAATTAGAGTAGATTTAATTTATCATGAGGGAGGACATGGTTAGTTTCGGAACACAATGTGACTTCGAGTCAATCTCTTAACTTTATCAGTCTCAATTTCTCATCAGCCAAGCCCTGTAATGATATAATCCTTTCTTAATATTTTATGGAGGTTAAATAAATCAAGCACAAGAAAATGTGCTTTGAAAACTACAAATAAGTCACTTAAATTCAGGTTCTGGCCACAAAGAAATAGTTGGTGATATGCTTAATGTTAGAGGTGATGGAAACGACAAGGGAGGAGGCATCTAGCTTCCAATAATACCGTTGCTGGGGTGTTTGGTGCTATTTACCCAAGGTCCTGAAACCCTTTGATCATTTGTTTACTAAAAAATTTTCTTTCAGAACATTTGTAAAAACACAAAATCTTGAAGACTCTTTTGGTTCTCATGAATGATTGTAGAAGCCCTTGTTTGACCTTGAATGTAGTTCATTTCTTGTTCTTTTTATCCTACTTAACTCTATGCTTTGCCTGTAGCACATTACTGTACCAGTACCACCAGCAAAAATGCTGGGTTCTTCAAAGGAGCTCCACATCTCACAGTTGAATGGATAAGTGGGTCCTATGTACATAGGAACAGGGGTAGGTTCATGGAGGTAAGAAGCTAAGGAATGTAGGATCACAATGACTGAGCTGGAAAGAGCAGTAGAAAACAGGCAGATGTTGAAGAAGAATGCTAGGCTATCTAGCAAAGAAAGCATGCCATGCTTCAGGAGTGTTACAGAGAAAATGCCAGGAAAATGACCTCTGATCAGCATCATGAGTAGAGATTTCAAAACTTGGAGGAGTTGGGGAGTGAACTGAGTCAAAGAATGGCTCAGGAAAAGTGTACAGAAAGACTAAATAAGGCAGAAGTACAAAACCAATAGCTTTTAGCTAAGCTTCACTAACAACTGCTCAGTAGAACACTCCTGATGTTTTTGACATGAGAATTGTATTTTTTTTTTTTTTTTGGTTTTTGGGCCACATCTGGTGACGCTCAGGGGTTACTCCTGGCTATTCGCTCAGAAGTTGCTCCTGGCAGGCACTGGGGACCATATGGGGAACCGGGGGATCAAACCGCGATCTGTCCTAGGTTAGCGCAGGCAAGGCAGGCACCTTACCTCCAGCGCCACTGCCCGGCCCCCGAGAATTGTATTTTTAAGTAAAATTTTCAATTCAAAAACATGTGAGATCCTAAATTTGATCCATTGTATCTGAAAATATAGATGTCATTTTTTTCTACTCTTAAAGTTTAAGATGTGGCAGTTCTGACCCCACTGCTGGAAAACAGACTATTTCTCTCATTGGATGAAATTCATATTTCATATTTGTTCTTCTCTTAGTCAAGATATGTTATTGACGCTTGCCATATCAGTCATGTATTACTTCACTTTGCAAACCCTGAGGTCTTCACTCTAGTTCTGAAAGGTCTAAACTATTTCAGGTATCTTTATGAAAGGGGCAATTTAAGGAATGACTTCACATTGGAGTTTCTGTGTTTGGAAATCTGTTTTTGAAGACCACTGTTGTTGAAGTAGACGAATTTAGAAGAAAGCACCTTAAAAAGTAACATGTTCATAGGACTGCTTAAAAATTGAATGGTAGAGATGGAAACACATTCATGGGATGTGTAATGGTGAAGGAGTTATTGCAAATCATAGAGCTGTTGCAAAAAGAAGGGAATTATTGGTGAGTTTTAGGGATTTGAATAATTTCATCCTCTCATTGTATTCCAATCTTAAAACCTTAGTTTCTAATGGCCAAATATCCTGTTAATTGATGTTAACCCATACCCTTAAATAAATAAAGGGAAAAGTTCTGGCTCTGTTCATAGCCTAACCCCAAACCAGAGAGAAGACAAGACATAGAAGAAAGATTAAAAACCTTTGCAGTCAGGGCTAGAGGAAGAGAAAGTAATTTGCTTTGACCCAGGCAATAAATCTGCTGGGCAGTAATGACCATCTCTTGACACCAGTAGTGACATTGATCAACTGCACTGTCCCGGACTCTTCCCTGACTCCTCCGAACCACAAAGCCTCTCCCGATTGTCCATGTCACTATTTATGAACGAATGTCAGGGAGCAGAGATAAAGGGATGATAAAGGTACAGTGGTCTCTTTAAGTTAATGTGAGACCTGATTGAAATCATCACGGATGCCATTCTGGGCACCAAACAGGGGCACTTGCTTCTGTTTATGTTATTTTTCACCTGTGGAAACATTCTTGTAGCATGATAGTCACAGCATTGCAAAGTTCTCTTTGGAAAGAAGGAAAATGAAAGCAGACTAAAGGGGTTGAGTGGTGCAGTCTCATTGTTGATTCAGCCCAATGAATGACAGGATTAAGAGGGAGGGGTCACTGGAAGTGATTAATTTTCTATTTTTAGGAAATGGTATGGCCTGCTGTTATTGTTGTTGTTTTTGTTGTTGTTGTTGTTGTTTATTTGGGGCCATACTCAATGGCTCTCAGTGACTCTCCTGACTCTGCACTCATAAATTACTCCTAGCAGGCTCAGGGCGACTATATCGGAAGCTGGGTATCCAACCTAGGTCAGCCACTTGCAAAGCAAGTGCCCTTCCTCTGTGCTAGAGCTCTGATCCAAGGGTCATTATTTAAATGGAAGGTTAAGCCAATTCTCCCCAAACTTAATATAATAAATATTCTTTATACAAATTGTTGGGAACAATGTCCTTGATATTTGAACTGGTTGCATTTTCTTTTTCTTTTTTTTTTGTTTGTTTGTTTGTTTGTTTGTTTTGGCTTTTTGGGCCACACCCAGCGGTGCTCAGGGGTTACTCCTGGCTGTCTGCTCAGAAATAACTCCTGGCAGGCACGGGGGACCATATGGGACACCGGGATTTGAACCAACCACCTTTGGTCCTGGATCGGCTGCTTGCAAGGCAAACACCGCTGTGCTATCTCTCCGGGCCTGCTTTTTATTTTTCTTGACATATAAAGTTAGGGTCATGTTCAGAACTAATATTTCACCTTTTAACTTAAAAGGTGAAATTTTAAACTGTGGTTAATGGTCTAATATGTATGTAATTATATTTCCTTCACATTGAAGAAATTGGGAAAATTAACAGTTGATTGTGACTTTTCTACCTTAATGTAGTTTTCTTATGGAGACAAGGGAGGGTTTGAGTCACATCTAACAGTACTTAGAGTTTACTCTACTCTGTCTCTGTACTCAGGGTTTACTTCTTGTGTGGCTCATGGGAAATACGCAGTTCTGGAAGACCAAAACATGTCAGTTGAGTACAAAGGTATGCCCCACCTTTCACTTTTTCTCTAGCATGATCCTATGTTTTTCTGACCAATTAGTTATACATTTTTCTTCTCATACTTTTAACAGCCCTGTTATCAATAGTTACATAAAAATAATGGTTCTGTAAGTATCTACCTAATATTTTTTCCTCTTGGTCTGTATTACACAAAAAATTTATTTTCTGACTTTCAAAAATTGTTGGCCAATGAGATTTGAACTCCGATACTGCGTAAGTTTCTCTGAGACAGTGCTTCTCAATTATTTTCTGTCATGTTCCCCTAGGAAGAAGAAAACTTCTTTTGCATCCCCCGTGCGATTGTAAATAGCATCTTTATTAAAAAAAAAAAAACTTTAACCTGAAAAACAAAAACGTATAAAATAATTTGAGCTGATTTTTTAATCAAAGGTGATGTCTGGGTTAATGGCTACAACGAGTATGTTTTGCAATGCATAGCTTTCGAAGTGGGGTTTGAAGCAGAACAGAGCAACTCTCAGCTCCAGAGACATACAGAGAAATAAACATGGGTCTTAGCTTGTTATGACAGTGTTTGATGAGGTCAAATGTGCCCCCCCCCCCTTTATGGAGTCTATTTGAGAACCACTGCTTTGAGAGCACGGGGCCAGAGATAGTCACTGAGTAGCACCAAAAGTTGTGGTTCATCTTGTGGGAAGTAAAAATACAACAATAAACTATCTAGTCCAAGCTACAGGCCATTTGGTGGGATCCTGTTTACATGTTTGTTATTAGACATAGCTTAAACACTCTAGTCCTATTCTCTAATGGGCACTTTTCTCCATAAATTACTGTCCATAATATGCATTATGGAAACTTCCATAAATTTCGTGTAATTTCCTAAATAGTTTTTTTCCATTGTGGTTTCACTGTAAATGCTAAAATGGGAGTCTATTATCTCTACTTCCTCTCCCCAAATTTGCCTTTTGCAGTTCCTTATTTGGGCATAATACAGAGACACCAGAAAAACAAAACCTAAGTAATCTATGTCCTAAAACAGCATGCATAACCATAATGTTTAGAATAAGGTTTTTAATAGTTCATCAAGATTGCTGCTTTATTAAGCTGTTAGCCTATTAATTTATGTTACGACAATTTCATTAAAATCATAAAGGCATATTGAGTTGTATATTAATTCCATTTTACTAATCAATGATGTTGAAATATTGACATTTTAGTGTACATATTTTTTTGAACATCAAAGCACATTTTCTAATCATTGGTGAGTTGATAAAAAATATCAGGAGTAAAAAAATTAGAGGTTTCAATTGAAATAAGAATAATAACAGCAGTGTCTCCTAAGTGAAGTATGGTTTTTTTGTGTGTGCCTAAAAAGGTGCAAGTAGACAAGAAAACTGGACAATCAGGTTGCAACCTCTAAAGACTGCTCTGCTCTCAGGACAGAGAAATTGTATTTCATCATGGAAATGGAAGCCAATCCATCTTGGGGAATGGTGCTTATGTAGATGGCTCTATTTAGAAATACTATTATAAAGCTAACCTAGGAAGTTCAATTTCCCTCCCCAGCTAGCATATCTTTGGAATTATTTTCCTTGCAGATCAATGGAACAGAGAATAGAATTGACTTCTCTTTGTCGGCATTCATACTTCAGGTACCCCCAAGTGCTTTGTGTAATGAAAAACAGCAATGTTGGTGCCTTTAATAAAACATTGACAATAATGCTTTCTTTCTCCCTGGCATTACTGCAGATATAGAACTGATTTGGAGTCAAGCAGCATGAGAAAATGATGCATTCTTTTAAGTTAATGTATCTGGAAAGCATACATAATTATAGATTTGTCAAAGTTCTGAAACAGCAAACTTCCTGTTATTTGGAGTGGCAGGAGAGCAAAATGTCCCTGTTTATTTTCAGCTGTGTGTCTGCCTTCACTCCAGCAAATATGAATAATTGAGGATGTGGATTATATTGCCTTCTCTGGTGTATTACCTGGCACATAGCGGCCAAATAATTCTCTATTTGAACAAAATACCTGAATAAGTTTAATAAATTAGTGCTCCCCTATATTCTAGTTGATGATGTCAATGATGTTACTGATTTGCTAAAGTTTGCTTGATAGCGATCATCAAGTCTGAAATGAGTAGTTTGCAATATTCTAACCAAAACAATATAAATATGATTCCACTAATTATCAATATGAGACCAGGAATTCAGAAACATGTTTTCTATCCATTGTTCAGAATGTCCTTTGGCTTTATTTGGAGGTGTAGAAATCAGAATGAATTGAATTTTGTAAAATTAAAAAGTAGTTCTGGGGCTGGAACAATAGCACAGTGGCAGGGCAATTGCCTTGCAAGCAGTGAACTCAGACAGACCCAGCTTCAGTTCCCAGCATCCCATGTGGTTCCCCAAGACTGCCAGGAGCTATTTCTGAGCACAGAACCAGGAGTAATCCCTGAGCACAACGGGGTGTGGCCCCAAAATAAAATAAACTAAACCAAAAAGAAAAAAAGTAGTTCTAATTAAAGTAGTCTTGCGGACTCATATAGGCATATCACTGCATAGATTCTATGCCATACTGCTTTCAAACCATGTTCAGAATAAACTGGCAAGATTTTAGAATCACAACCAAAAGCAACAGCAATTTTGGGTTCAGGCTTGCAGAAGCCCTGAAAAATAGAGAAGTGAGTGCCCTATCCCCCAAAAGAACAAATTTCAATTGAAAGGAGAAGTCCCTCCTTGCTGAAGAACACACAAGCTCCTCCTGCCCAGAGACACAAAAGAAGAGGAGATACAGATTCAGTGAGCTGGAAGATGAGATGCGTAACAACTCCATACAACAGAAGAGGCTGGAAAAGAGCCTTAAAGCAAATGATCAGTCGATGGAAAAAAATCTTCAAAGAATGTGAACAGATAAAAGTAGAGGTGTGCAATAAACTCAAGAGAAACAACAACAAAAAAATCATTGGAGTCTTATAACCCAGGAATAATCTCCATAAAAAACCAACAGGCAAGGACATCATTGCAGAAAATCTACCAGAGTGATAGAGTGCATGCAACCAAATACTACATGCCCAAAGAGAAAAGTCTAAAATAGATTAAAAAAAATATAAACACCAAAAGGCACATACTAGTCAGACTTATGAATCCCACAAGTAGGGATGTAATACTGAAGGCAGCAAGATCAAAAGGGAAAATATGTACAAAAGTGCATCCTTAAGGTTTACAGCATATTTGTCACAGCAACCATCAAGGCCCAAAGGCAATGTTGGAATATAGTGACAAATCTGAATGAAATGAATGCTTCTTGGAAATTGAAAAAACAAAAATACTCCCAAATAGTTTTTTTTCAAAGCTAGCATCACTGTGATAACAAAAACAGACAAATATGCCACAGGAAAAAAAGAAAACTACAGATTAATATTCTTTATGGACACAGATGCAAAGATCCTTAACAAAATCTAATAAACAAGATCCAACATCTCATCAAGAAGGTCATACACCATGATCAAGTAAGATTCATTACAGAGATACAAGGATGGTTTAACATAGGCAATTCAATCAATGTACAATGTAATACACTATATCAACAAAAGGAAAAATAAAAACCATATGATAATTTCAATAGATGCAGAAAAGGTATTTGATAAAGACCAACACCCATTCATGTTAAAAAGTCAACAATATGAGAATCATAGGAAATTTTCTCAATATAATCAAGACCATTTACCTAAAGTCCCTGGCAGATATACTCAATGGAGATAAACTGAAAGCATTTTCCCATAAAATCTGGCACAAAAACTCTCCCTCTGAGGTCGGAGAGATAGCATGGAGGTAAGGCGTTTGCCTTTCATGCAAAAGGTCATCTGTTCGAATCCCATCCCGGTGTCCCATATTGTCCCCTGTGCTTGCCAGGAGCAATTTCTGAGTATGGAGCCAGGAATAACCTCTGAGCACTGCCAGGTGTGACCCAAAAACCAAAAACCAAAAACCGAAAAAAAAAAAAAAAAAAGAACTCTCCATTTTACTATTCCTACTCAAACATGGTAAAAAAATCACTTGTATAGCAATTAAGCAAGAAAAATATATGAAGGGCATCCAAATAGGAATGGAAGTAATCAAACTCTCAGTTTGCAGATGAAATGCTACTATATTTAGAAAACCTTAAAAACTCCACCAAAAAACCTCTAGAAACAACAAATTTGTATGGCAAAGTGACAGGCTAAAAAATTAACACAAAAAATCAATGGCCTTCTTATATACAAGAAATGATAGAGAGAAATATATATTAAAATTATCTCATTCACATAGTACCACAGAATTTCAAATAACTTGAAATAAACCTAACAAAAGAGGTAAAGGACGTATACAAAGAAAACTACAAAATACTGCTTCAAGAAACAAAGGAGAACATAAGTAAATGGAGGCTTATGCCCTGCTGATGTATTGGGAAGAATAATATTATTAAAATGGCATTACTCCCCAAAGCATTGTACAGGTTAAATGCAATATATTAAGGATACCCATGACATTCATCAAAGAAGTGGATTAAACATTCTTGAATTTAATTTGAAAGAACAAACACCCACAAATTGAGAAAGCAACCCATAGGAAAAAGAAAACAGGATGCATCACTTTCCCCAAGTTTAAATTTTACTACAAAGCAATAGTCATCAAAACATCATGGTATAGGAATAAAGACAGACCATCAGATCAGTAGAATAGACTTGACTTTTTAGAGACAATTCCCTATACTTAAAATCAATTTATCTTTAATAAAGGGCAAAATACACAAGATAAAGCAAGGAAAGCATCTTTAACAAGTAGTGTTAGTCAGCTACATGCAAAAAAGAGTGAACTATATAATACCATGTACTAAGGTCAAATCAAAATATATTAAAGACCGTGATATCAGACCTGAATCTATAAGGTATCTATAAGAAAAAATAGGCAAAATAATCCATGTTTTTGAGACTAAAGGCATCTTCAAGGAGAAAACAATCAGGGGTCTCACACTTGCGACCCATGGGCCGCAAACAGCCCTCCATACAACATTTTGTGACCTTGCCCTCGAGAAATCTTTTTTTGTTTTGTTTTGTTTTGTTTTAGTTGTTTGGGTCACACCCCACAATGTTCAAGGCTTACTACTGACTTTGCACTCAAGGATCACCCTGACTTTGCCTCCTGCGGTCCAAAGGTAAATTGAGTTTGAGATCCCTGGTTGAAAGCAGAGGTAAACAAATGGAACTACATTAAATTGAGAAATTTCTGCACCTCAAAACTAACAGTAACTAGGATACAAAGACCACTCACAGAATGAAAGAAATTATTCATCCAAATTATGATAAGGATCTAATATCCAAGATATACAAGGTACTAAGAGAACTTAACAAGGAAAAAACATCTAACCCTATCAAAAATGGGGAAAAGAAATGAACAGACATTTCTTCAAAGAATAAATGGAGATGTCAAAAAGGCACATAAAAACTCCACATTGCTAATCATCAGAGAGTTGTAAATCAAAACAACAATGAGGTATCATTTCATGCCACATATTGACACATATCACAAAAAACAAGAATAGCCAGTGTTGGCAGAGATTCGGTGAGAAAAGAAATATCATTCACTGCTAGTGGGAATGCCTCTAATCTAGCCTTTCTGGAAAACAATATGGGTATTTATCAATAAACTGGGAATTGAGCATACATATTATCCAGCAATACCACTCCTAGGAATATATCCTCAGAAAACAAAAAAATTACAAAAATGCCCTCTGCATTCTATGTTTATTATGACATGATTTACAATAGCCAGAATCTGGAAACAACCCAGGTGCCATACAACAGATTAGTGGCTAAAGTAACTGTGGTACATTTACACAATGGAATACTCCATAGCTATTAGGAAAAATGAAGACATGAAATTTGCCAATCCATAAATGGACATCGAGACTATTATGCTGAGTGAAATGAGCCAGAGGGAGAGAGAGATAGAATAGTTTCAGTCAGCTGAACAACATGAGAAAAATAAAAGACAGTATGGCAAAAATACTCAGAGACAATAGAGCTGAATTCTATAGGATTAGCCCATAGCACAAAGAATGGTCAGTGCAGCTAACTCACTACCACATGACAACTACTATGACAATGATACTAAGGGAAAGAGGCAGAATCCCTACCTGAGAGACAGACAAGGGTTTGGGATGGGAGAGGGAAATGGGGATCATTGTTGGTGGGAGGATCACATTGGTGAAGGGTGGTGTACATTCTATGACTGAAACCACATTATTAAAATTTTTGTAAACATGATGATTAAATTATAAAAAAAAGATTGCAGACTTGCATCCTCAAATTAACCATCTTGACTGCAGAGTGCAAATAATTTTTTATCTAGAAGAAGAGCAGGGAGGCCTATCTTTTAGGTAGGATTGATCACAGACTAATGGCAGTTGCGTTAACAATAAAATCCCCTAATATAAAGCACACTCTGTCATATTGCTTAAACATATAAAGGATCAAAGTTTGGGCAGGAAAAAGTGATAGTGTCCTTATTTTTGGTCAAGGTAAGGTTTGGTTCTGGCCTAGATAAGTTTTGATATTATTCTATTATAGGTTTTGGAACAATCCTTGTCGAAGTCTGGAGCTATAAAAATGATTCATTGTCCAAGTGACTATTTTGCACTGGGAGCTGCCTGATCTTCCAATTTGGAAGATTGACCTAGATTTAGGAAGATTGTCCTTGGAACGTGGTCAGCTAAAGGAGGAAGGTTTTCCCTTCTACACTGGATGGAGACTTTGTTTACTGACTATTGTGTGGATAAATAGTAGGGTATTTTTTTTTTTACTGTTTAGTAGGATTTTTTTTCCAATAAAGTCTACATTCTACAAGACTACATAGCTCTAATTCCTCCATCTACCCCACTGGGCTTTCTCTTCCTAGGTCTTTCCTCTCACATTTTTTTTTTTTTTTGGTTTTGGGGCCTCACCTGGTGACACTCAGGGGTTACTCCTGGCTATGAGCTCAGAAATTGCTCCTGGCTTGGAGGACCATATGGGACACCGGGGATCCAACCATGTCGTCCTATCCTAGGCAAGGCAGATGCCTTATGCCCTGTGCCACTGCTCCAACCCCTTGTCTTGTCCTTTTATTCATACTCATTGTTCAATTTTTTTTTTGGGGGGGCCCACAACCAGTGACGCTCAGGGGTTACTCCTGGCTATGCGCTCAAAAGTTGCTCCTGGCTTGGGGGACCATATGGGAGACCTGGGGATCGAATCGCAGTCCGTCCTAGGCAAGGCAGGCACCTTACCTCCAGCGCCACCGCCCAGCCCCCCATAGTTAACTTTTACTTAAAAATTTTTTCTCACAAAATAGGCCTGTTACATTAGTAGTCCAGGGGACTAGGGTGGATGTATGGGATGCATGCAAGGAATTATGGTAGAAGGATTTCAATACTGATGGTGGAAATGGACCTAATTTGCTATCACTGTATGCCTGAAATACAGCTCTAAAAGACTTATAATTCACAATGATCTCAATAAAATATATTTTAAAAACTTCTTTTTAATTTTTATGGCTGATAATACTACTAGTAATGGTTTCTCATGAACATAATTTTAACACTACACTCATCACCAGCATATCTATTCCATATACCCAGGGATATTCCATCATATCCAAGAACCCTGAACTCAGTTGTTGTGCCAGTTCCTCATTATATTGCCTTTGGGTTTTGTTTTCTATTTACCTCATTGTGTATCTTAAGTCCCAAGTCTGAGACAGATCATTCTGTATCTGTTCCTTTCATTTTGACTGACTTCACTCTTGTTAGTACACTTGCTGCAAATTGTATTTTTAATTAAAAGTTTATTCATATCATTTTTCATTTATGTGCAGTTGTAAAAAGTAATGAGAAGCCATGCATAATTGAACTGATACCTATACAGTAAGACTCTGCAAATTTATAAATGTTTTCTGCAGGTAAGCATTATTTATAAGTAAATCATGAAATAATTATTAATTATTTTATTATGCGTTAGGTAAGACAGTTTCAGTAGTGTTAAAGAAGGACTGGAGATATACATCAGTGGGTCAGGGACTTACTTTGCCAACTTGGGTTCTGTCCCAGGCACTGTATATGGTCCCCTGAGCACTGTCAGGAGTAAGCCCTAAGAATCCAAAGCAAAGCAGAACAGAACAAAAAGATAGCGATAAAATGTATGACATTTACATATTAAGTCATTATACTCCGTTCTCTCCAAAGCACTCATGCCCTTCTCCCACCAAGCTTGTGCCACCTACTAGAATCTTCATTGCCATCCGTACCTCATTCTCCCTCTGCTCAGTTATTGTTTTTTCTATACCAATACCAAGGGCTTGTCATTACTCCATTAACTATGCTCACTTTTAATTTCACTCATCTAGTGTGTCTGTCTGTGTGCATGTGTGCAGGAATGTATTCACACGTGCATATGCAGAGTCCCTTCTCTGTCCCGGGACAACACGACAAGAATTGACAACTACCTGCTCATTTATTAAAGGCTCATTTGTCCTATTTTGAATGGGAGCCTTTTCCACTTTAAAATATATCACCGAGTTTCATCTTCTTGTTCCTGAATTTCTTAAAAAAAAAAACCCACAACAAAAGACCATCTTGATTTTTTAACATATCAACAAAATCAGTTTCGGATCAGAAATTCCCCTGAAGCCAAACCCAAAGTCTAGACTGGCCAGCTCCAGACAGAGCTTGGAATGGCTTACAGTCAGGTTAGTGTACTCTAAATAGAGAGCCTCAGACTGTGTCTGCACTGAAAATTTACTGTTGTCACAATGGCTGCCCTTACCGGGCTATAAAAATGAAACATTTGTTTGGAAAAGCTCTTCTCTCTTTGTTTTCTCTTTTGAGATTGCCCCAGCTCTGATTCTGAGTGTGTGCCGTACTGTACTGTCCATTTATGTACTTATTTATATTTTTTGGTTTGTGGACTACAGCAGGCTTCATCCTGGCTCTGTGCTTAAAGGTTACCTCTGATGGGACTTAAGGAAACATCTGTAGTGCCAATTCTTAAACCCAGAGTGCCTGTCTTTAAGGTAAGCTCTTTTTTTTTGCCGTACTATTTCTCTGGCCCTGAACAATTTCTTTCAATATATTTGGCAAGTTCTTGATTGTTTCATGCAATATGTGAAGAACCTAAGAAGTAAGGCTGTCATCCCAGGTCCTAACCTAACCTGCTTTTCCTGCCACTGTTTTGTGTATCTACATGTTTTTATATCAACTCACCACAACCATGACTAAACAGATCCAGGTCCAAAAGATAGCTCAAGAGACTGGAGTGCATGTTTTATGTTCAGGAGGCCTGAGTTTAAACCCTAGAATTTTGCTATCCAGAGTAACTTCAACACCCAAGCATTAAGCAAAAACATCAAGGAATTCCTGAGCTCCTTAGGTACAGCCTCCAAGCAGCGCAAAAAGATTGAGTCAATCAAATCCACAAGAAACCTCAATCTTGACCATAACCAAACTCACCCAAACAACAACTGAGATAAAGGCCAATACTAAAATTACATGACTCCAAACATGTTTAATATATGTATATTGATTGACTGTGCAGCCATGAGGCCACAAGTATTAAAGAACAAAAGAGGGTCATCTGATATCTGAGCTTCTAGACAAGAATCATGGGATCTAGAGAAGTCAAAGGTCAGCACACATGAGTAGATGAGTGTTGTGAAATCAAGGCAGCAAAAAAGTGGACTGGAGTCGATAGCAGACTTTCAGGCATATATGGTTAAACAGGTTAGCTTCCTCTTGAGCCACTTAGAGAATCTACAGAAAGTGGAATGAACTAAACATCAGGAGAACTTTATTCTGAACAAAAAAAGTGCTTCTAGAAAAGTGAAAGTATTGGCAAGAATGAGTTGAATTGTTTCTCTACATTTTTCAGAAAGAAAGAGACCATTGAGGAAAATTAATGAGTCTATTAAAGGTAGTAACGACAGAATCAAGCAAACAGAATAAAACTTTTACCTTAAAGGATTAACTATTACATTGGGATCTTCTAGTATGTGTTGGAAGAAGCAAAGCCAGCATAGATATTGATATATAAGCTTATAGATAATATGAACTATAAGCAATGATAGTAACAGCATCTAGGAACAAACATCATATAGAAATATATTCCTGATCAAAGAAATCGATCAGTCCCAGTGGAGGTATCAGGAAAGAGATGTCTGTGCTCCAAAGAGTAGGCTTTTCAGAAGAGTCTAGATCAGCTCTGATCACATGAGGGAACATTCTCATACCCCAGATTATTATGAGAAGAAAATAAAAATTTATGAATGTATTCCATTATAGTATTTACAAGGTTAACATTCAAGCTAAAAAGTTTTACATCTAAAGATATTTAAGTGAACTCTGGCACAAGACCTACTCATTTTTAAACTTTTCCTTTTCTATTGCTTCAAGAGTTGACTCAAGAGTTCATGTCCCTCCATGAAAAGAGTCACCGCTATTCCAAGGGATTTAACAGCTACCCTGTGGGCCAGAGATCTCATCTTATTCATTATTATACCCTTAAAATCTGGGATCATTATTGATTCAACACTCATTTGTCTGATCTGTGCAAGGCCCAGGGGAGACCTTCAGGACACTGAACAAAATAGACTTAAATTTTCACCGAGTAAAACTGAAAGTGAGTAGAGTATATAATTTCAACCTAAAAAAGTATTTGAGAATTACCTCCCCTGACCAAAATTCAATTCTAGACGCTATAAATGAAGCTAATTTAGGCACACAGCTAGGGAATTTCTGGTAATGAGTTTTGAGGAATAAATTCTCGAAAAGCTTGAAGGTGGGATCCCTTTGAGGCAGGATTTGGGATCTGAAAAAATTCTGATGACTCTAGAGAAGACTGGACCCCCATAGAAGAGAAGAAATTTCAGCATAAACAAAAGTCTGCAATAAGAATATAAAGACCAGGACCAGAGCAATAGCACAGTGGGTAGGATGTTTGGCAGGAGTAAACCCTGTGTACTGCCAAGTGTGACCCCCAAACCAAAAATAAAAGAAAAATAATTAATATAAAATACCATCCAAAGTTTTAAACTAAATATACCCTGACAATTATTCCACATAAAGATCCCTGATCAAGGCAATTTTAGGAATGACCACCTATTAACACTTCAAGAAAACTTCTTTATTCACTAGATTAGAAGAAGCCACACTCCCTTTCTTCCCATAACAGGGTCTGAGAAGAGGAAGAGTAAGCACATCAGAATTGCTCAGAGACAGTTACTATATCTGTGCTCAGGAGTGACTTCTGCCAATGCCCTGGGTACCATATGCGGTGCTGGGGATCCAACCATGGTCAGCCACAAGCATGCCAAACATCTTATTTTCTCTATCATCCTTCTGACACAGTTTCCACTTTAAATAAGTTTTCTTTATTATTATTTGTCTCCTCCTAAAAATTCTTGTCTTCAAGAGTAGAAAATAAGCCTGGGAAACCTTGGTGGAGGTCAGAACTGACTTTCCTTTTTTTGCCAAAAGCAGTATCTCACCTCTGCCTGAGGCCACAGATCCCTGAAAACACAGGTTTTAGGGACCAGTTTTTGTACCGTATACATCCCAGGTACAGTTTGACACATGCCTAGATCTCCTAGATCTGTACCCTGTACATTCTCAGGACACATTCTGACTATTTAGACCCAAAGCACTTCCCCCAAAAAACCAAATAAGGAGGCCAATAGAAGGACAATATCACTCTCTTTGTTGAGGGTGTTACATAATTTACTCCTCACATCACCCACTTCCAAGGTAACTATCTGAAAAAAAATTGTCAAACTTACCAGATGATTATGATGGAGATAGATAGAGGACTGGTATCTGGAATAAGGAAACAGAATAGAAAGACATGCATAGTATGAAGGAATAACAATGGAGCCTGGAAGATGTGATAAGCATCCAGATGAGAAAGAATTTTAACACAAATGTGTATGACTAACGTTACTTAGTAAGGAGTCTTGTGGATAGGGAGGGAAGATTCATATTGACCAGTCCAAATAAATAAAATTGCTTCAGTGTCATTATCCTAAATGTGATACTGGTTCTATAATAGCACTTATCCTGTAAACATTTTTATCACTATCCATTGTTCCTAAATTTCTACCGCTCTAAAAACATAACTGTCAATTTTCCTCCAATATAGAAATTTCTCCCCAGGTGGTTAGCAACTTTGATAGGTCTTCTAGCACCTAATTTAGTGTGCTTGTTGACAGTGCTCAAGAGATAAGACTTGATTTTTTTTGACTTCTGCCTTTAGGGAAAGACACTGCAGAGTTAGATTTTAATGGCTCTAGTGGTAAACTACTAAGAATAAGTGGGATCACAAAAAATAAGACAAACAGAAATGCTCATCAATAAACATGCCCCCCATATAAAAAAAATACGTTAAATAGACCAGCTCTCATTTCAAGGCATGAAGAATGCTCTTCCAAACAAGTCTAAGGGAAGGGCTGTGTTTTGATTAAAAGTTGCTCAAGGCAGTCTTATAATGACAAAATTCTCAAACCTGTGCTGATACTAAAGCCTGCAAGTGCTCTTCATTGATTTTTCTTCACTGCGTATTTTATGTGTTTTGAAAGCTACTGGAACTCTTTCAACCTGGGCTACTTCATAGCTGCCAGCTTTTATGAATGATCATTTTCTGCTGATTCAATCTGGGAAAAATCCTTCTGCTGAGACAATCCCTTGTGGCCACCTTTATCGTTTTCTTACTGTTTCCTTTCTCCAGGGACCTTCTCTTCATCTCTCTGAGCACAGGGGATCTGAACACTAAAAAAGAGCTGTTGTTGGATTGCTTTCTTCAATCGGTCAGTTCTTGCTGAGACAATTGAGACAGTATAGGTGGTCTCAGAATTCCAACCTGGTTCACATCACCAGAACCAGACTAGGCTTACAAACATACTGTCATGGGGGCCAAAGCTGACTTCTATGTTTTCACTTGTGATTGCCCTAATTCCTGCCATAGCTCCCCTACTCCCCTGTATAGACCCTTCTATCTCCCTCTATGTGTAGAAAGGCGAGCACTGTGGGCTGTAATGATCTCAGTGAATTTTATTATGTATATGTGGACTGTAATGATCTCAGTGAATTTTATTATGTATACTCCATATGTCATCTGAGACCAATTCTGATTTATTGAAAAGATGCTTTTAGGAGCAATCTTCAAGGGTGTGAAAAGCAGGGCTAGAAAGATAGCATAGCGGTAGGAAGTTTGCCTTGCATATGGCCAACCCTAGAGAGATCTGGTTCAATTAGTGCAGAGCCACGAGTAACTTTTGAGCACCATCTGTGTGGCCCCAAACCAACCAATCAATCAATAAATAAATAAAGTTTAAAGGAAAAAAGGGGGACCAGAGGGATGACATGGAGGTAAGGCATTTGCCTTGCATGCGAAAGGACGGTGGTTTGAATTCCAGCATCCCATATGGTCCCCCGAGCCTGCCAGGAGTGAATTCTGAGCATAGAGCCAGGAGTAACCCCTGAGCACTGCAGGGTGTGACCCCCCCAAAAAAAAACCCAAAAAAGCGAA
>PVKC010005248.1:0-33615 GCA_004027635.1 Crocidura indochinensis | reverse complement strand
TGTTGACTTCATAAAATGTATTTGGAAGTGTTTCCGTTTTTTTGATTTCCTGAAAGAGTCTTGCCAGGATTGGTAGTAGTTCCTCTTGGAAAATTTGAAAGAATTCATTAGTGAATTCATCTGGGCCTGAGCTTTTGTTTTTGGGCAGACATTTGATATGCTACATCCTCTTCCTTCAACTGTGGAAGATTGTAAGAGTTCAAGAATTTATCCATTTCTTCCAGGTTCTCATTTTTAGTGGCGTAGAGCTTCTCAATGTAGTTTCTGATTACCCTTTGAATCTCTGCCATATCAGTAGTGATCTCTCCTTTTTCATTCCTCATACAAGCTATCAAGTTTCTCTCTTTCTTTGTTAGTTTTGCCAATGGTCTATCAATCTTGTTTATTTTTTTCAAAGAACCAACTTCTGCTTTCGTTGATCTTTTGGATTGTTTTGGGGGTTTCCCATTCATTGATTTCTGCTCTCAACTTTGTTGTTTCCTTCTGCCTCCCTATTTTTGGGTCCTTTTGTTGAGCACTTTCTAGTTCTATATTCTGCGTCATTATCCTACTCAGTTAAGCCCCTTCTTCCTTCCTGATGTGTGCTTGCCAAGCTATAAATTTTCCTCTCAGTAGTGCTTTTGCTGTGTCCCATAAGTTCTGATAGTTCGTGTCTTCATTATCATTTGTTTCCAGGAATATTTTGATTTCCTTTTTGATTTCATCTCGGACCCACTGGTTATTCAGTATGAGGCTGTTTAACTTCCAGGTGTTAGAGTTTTTCTTCTTTGTTTCTTTGGAATTCACAAATAATTTCAGAGCCTTGCTCAACTTGGTCCATGGTTTCTTTGAGTTCTCTCAGCATCTTCCATATTGCTTTTCTAAAGTCTTATCTGAGAGATTGATTAGTTCGTTGGTCATTATCTGGTCATCAGAATTGTCATCTTCGTTCTCTATGTCTGACGCTGGCCTGTGTTGTTTCCCCATTGTCACATTAGTATTGTGTGTTTTTCTACGTGTTGCAATGGTATTCATCGGCTAAATGATGTGCGCAGCCAGACACCTCTGGTTCCGCCCTTTCTGGGTGTGTCAATTTGCCTACAAGGGAGTGGAGTCCTCTGTGAATGAGGCCTCTCAAAGGACCAAATCTTGGGCCTAGGCACACAGCAGAGAAGACTGTCCAGAGAGAAATGCTGGGCTTAAGTGATCCAGCACAGTCTTTAGTGTGATTTTTTCTCTTCTTGTTGTGATGATGTTCTTTCCTTAG
The DNA here is from genome assembly GCA_004027635.1 of Crocidura indochinensis. Taxonomy (NCBI): domain Eukaryota; kingdom Metazoa; phylum Chordata; class Mammalia; order Eulipotyphla; family Soricidae; genus Crocidura; species Crocidura indochinensis. The sequence continues at coordinate 32,369 of PVKC010005248.1, read as the reverse complement.
AAAAGCGCACGGCTGCATAGTGAAGCGGAGTGGCCATGCTCTTCTGCAGCCTCTTTTCAGCCCACTCCCACGAGGTCCATACGACAGGAGAGGACAAATAAACACAAAGACAAGACTCACAGTTCTTCGCAGTCAGCTCCACTAGGCAGGCGTGGATTCGCAGAAATTCCCAATGTTATTTTCTTAATTGCACTATATATTATAACAGTTTTGCACCTCATCTTATATTTTATTTTTGTCTGGGGCAAGCTTTCACATAATGCTTAGGGGACCAGTGACATGCCTGGTCTGGTCATTGTTGGTCAGCCAACCATATGTCTCAGTGCTAGGGTCCAAGGATGTTCTGTTGCTCAGGCCCAGAGGTGCTGAACATGATCAGAGCTACATTTGCCATGTTCAGTGGTCTCCAGAACTACCCTGATAGTGTTCAGGGATCACATGGTACTAGGGATTGAACCATGGCCCCATACATACACAGTATTTCCTCTCATCCTTTTCCTTTTCCCTGCAAACCCAAGTATGTCTCAGATCTCTTTTAGTCTCCATAAACTCTGAAGACCCCCAAAGGGTGGGGGCCAGCACTTCCTCCCTCCAATCTTAACATAGTTCACTTTGTACTTATTTGCTGAATGGGGAATACACATATTTTTCAGACTTACTAAAAGGGTTTAAACATCACAAACCAAAATTTATGGTCCAGGAAGATCTGCCACAAAAGGTTTATGTCTTGAGAATATTCCCTTGGGCTCGTGGGTGCAGAAGAACCAGTTTTCACTGCACCAGTTTAAAGTCCTCTGTTTGGTAGAAGGAAATTGTGAAGCTTTAGAAATCCTGAGTCAACATAGCCAAAAGGCCACACTCTGGCCCTGAGACCCATCAAGGAAAGCCCTGGGGCTGCCACAGAAGCTTTTGGAAGTGGCTGTTTTAGAGAGTGGAGTGACCATCCAAACCACAGGAACCTGACTCTGCCCTAGCTTTTATTTGCTCTTTATCCAGAGCTTTGTGTCAGCTCTCAAGAAGACTAAAAGACATTATGGGGTGGAGCAGGCAGGAGCTGCAGCTGCTAACCGTCATCTCTGGAACACCTGTAAGGTAAACAGTGGATGCTCCCTTATCAGAGACCTTTCAGGTTGTTTAGCTTTATTAGGGTGTGGAGGAATTCTATAAACCCATGAATCCAGCACTTGGTCAGGAGTCAGAGGCTCCATGTTCCCTACTCCCATCCAGACCTGGATGTCCACCATCATGTTTCCTTTTCTGCACTCTATAAGTGAACTCAGCATCTTTTCAGGGACATAGAGTTCCAAGTGAGAAGTAAACAGTGACCACTGATGCCCTGATAAATTTCTAAGTCTTTAGTTGCCAGGGAATAGAAAAAGCATTTGGGAGATTGGGGGTACCATTAATAAGTTCTATTGCATTGCAGGCCTAGGGACACTTCAGGGCAGTGAACAAACACATGTAATGTGAAGGAATACATTCTACAGTGAACTGAACTGCTGCTAGTGGAGCCTAGTGCTCCAAAACAAGGATCTGGTAAGATCAGGTCTGGAAGCAGATGTTGATGTAGGAAATAATTCACACAGTGAAGAGGTACAAGAACAGGTTCAGGAATCCAGCACTCAAGCAAGGAATTCAACCACTCAAGCTTTCTATTCCTAAGAAGGAAAGAAACTCAGTGGAAGAGGACTGAAGAATGAGCCTCTGCCTTCCTCAGACCCCTACTTTTATTGTCAAGACTCAGGCCACACCCAAGGGTGCAAGAGAAACCCAAGTAGGGAATAATCCAATATCCCATAACCAGATCACACCCAAGGGTAAAGTACAAATATTGATTATGGTAGGAACAGTAAACCACATTGAACAACTGAACCAAAGATAGAAACCACAAATGACTGAGTGGCCTTGGGAAAATATTACTGCCAGCTTTCAGGTTTATCCATTATGTGTAGAGACTGGGTTGCTGACATCTGTCCCCTACTTGAGGGAATAGGATGCAGCTTCTGAGCTGGCCAAAGTCTAGGAGTAAATCCACTCAGTCCATATCACAGGAGTCTGCAGTGTTAACTGCACCAAGGACTGTGTGACTTTCCTGGGGAAACACCACGCATGCCCTATGGGAAAGGATAAAATCAAGGGGCTCAAGCCAAGAACAGAGGAAAGAGTTGCTGGTCTGGGAGAGTGGCTCAGAGACTGGAAGTGTCCAGAACATGGTGTTGCCTGACCTCCCCTCTCCCCTGAAACAAGGAACCCCATGGGGAGTCCATAAAATGGTCTCCAATGAATCATTTGTGCACAGGAAAACTATGGGCCTCATGCCAAGAGCAGCATATGAGGATAGGACAGGCCTAGGCTAATGGCCAGAGTGTGATGTGCTTCACTCATGTTGCTTGCTGGCCTGGGATCCCTACATCCCTACCCTACATCCCTGTTTGTCTTTGTTCTGTTGTATCTCTTTCAGGTGCCTCTGCTTCTGCTAGTCAGAAATTATAGGGCACTTATGCCTCTGATAGGGTATGAGAACTGGATGCATTCAGTTCACTCATTGCTGGTGTGTGTGTTTGGTTTGGGGGAGAAACATCCAGTAAGCTCAGGAAGTACTCCTGGTGAGCATGGGGAACTATATCAGATGCTGGGGACTGAGTCTAGGTTGGCTGCTTAAAAACCACCTTCCCAAATGCACTGTCCCCCCAGCTTAGATTTAGCCATTTTGAAGCCTCCCAATACCCTGTCCTTTTCTAGGCCTGGGTAGGAAGGGAACACACATGTGCATGCATGCATTCACATATATGTGTGTGAACATGTACAAATGCATGCATATACACACATTCATATTTAGGGCTGCTCAACTCTCAGCTCCATCTGACTAAGAAGTAGAGCCAGTGATGGGCACCCATGCAACCATGCACATTATATGTATTTCTCAGGCTGGAATGAATTTGAGCTCCAAATGATTCCCATTTTACCACCTGGTTTCTGTGACCCCCTGACAAACAATAAGGACCAGGAAGAATCTAAATATAGCCTGACCCTGCTGAAGTCTTTCATAACACCTATAAAGGGCTGCATAGTCACCCACCAGAATCTGATTTTCCTTGCCTCATCCACAAAGCCCTTCACCACATCAATTTGTCGGCAACTATGCCACAATTTGAATAGCTAGATGAGCCAGTAGAAAGTCTCCAGGGTCATTTTTCTAGAGGAAAGTTCCAGTGCCAGAGACTTGGCAGTAGCTCCTTGTGCAGATCCTGGTTCAAGAAGTGACCCTCATTTAAACTGGACAGGCAGGCAGACCCAAGGAAATGGCTCCACTGAGTTCTGCCTGCCAGCCCTGGAACACTTCTGGAGGCTGTACTTACAAACTGCTTCTCTCCACCCCATAGAATCATCTCTGGCCTCTGCAGGCCCAGATTCAGCACTATGGGGTGTGCCTCCTTGTTGGTGAGTTTGTTGCATATGACCAAGTGCTGTGGCCCCACTTACTGAGGGAAGGCTGTTTTCTCCGAGTCTCCCCTCCAATCAGGGTCACTCAAAGTTTGGAATGTCCCAAAGAATCCAAGGTCTTGACCAGGTAGAACCATCCTATACCCAGTGTGGGCTTGTGAAGTAACCCACTCACCTGAAGCCAGTGTTGAGGAAACACATTTCTCAAAAAATCTCTGAAGTGTTAAGAATCTAATCTCTGGGGGCCCGGGAGATAGCATGGAGGTAAGGCGTTTGCCTTTCATGCAAAAGGTCATTGGTTCAAATCCCGGTGCCCCATATGGTCCCCCGTGCCTGCCAGGAGCAATTTCTGAGCATGGAGCCAGGAGTAACCCTGAGCGCTGCCGGGTGTGACCCAAAAACCAAAAAAAAAAAAAAAAAAAAGAATCTAATCTCTGGAGAGATAATAATCTGTGTCAAATCAGTGTAACCTCTGTGTCAGATCTCTGTGCCAGCTGTTAAGCCTGCTTAATAGCGCTAATGAATAAATATGCCCAGAGCAGCATTTAAGATCAGTAAACTTTCATCTTCTCAGCTCTTGGGGAATAGATTGGGCAAAGAGGGATTACAGGGTGGTCCCAGGAGAAGGGAAGGTCTGTAGGAACAATGGTCCCCAGGATCAGAGAGTTAAGGAATATCTGAAGAGAGCTCCTTTCTTGCATGAAACAATCCACTCATGTGTTCTGAAATGGGGGTGATCCTGAACCTTGGAATCATGATTCATACAATACATGCGTGTGTATGTGTATATATGTACATATGCATGTGGACATGTGTATATGTGTGTTTCTGAGCAGAAGTGCAGGTGAAGGTAGATTGCAGGCCAGTTTAAAACCTTAACAACTAGAATCAGAGGGGTCTAGCATAGCAGCTGACCCTGATTTGATCCCTAGCATCCCATATAGTTCCTAAGTACCACTGAGTTCAGAGCCAGGAACAAACTCTGAGCATTGCTGGATGTACCCCTCAAAAAAACTGTGTTCTTTGGATATAGCTGAAGCAGCAAAGGGTGAGGAAGTATGAAGCCTGTGTTGGATCCCCACTACTACATAACCCCCAAAAGTGCAGGGGCCAGAGAGATAGCATAGAGGTAAGGTGTTTGTCTTGCATGCAGAAGGACAGTGGTTCAAATCCCAGCATCCCATATGGTCCCCTGAGCCTGCCAGGAGTGATTTCTGAGTGTAGAGCCAGGAGTAACCCTCCCCCGCAAAGTGCAGGGCCATCCCTAATGCAGGAGAATACTGGGTTATCAGCATGAGCATCTGCTAGGCTAGATTCCTGTGTCAGGGTCTTCAGTTCTGAGCACCAGAGCAGGTCCAGATTTGGGAAGCAAGGAATGTTTATGCATTATCTTCTCAGGAGTGGAAGCATCAGGAGTCCCTGGGCTTTTCTGAGGGAAGATTATGAGCTTGTGGGCATGACTGTGTTTCTCTTGGAGCCATGATGAGCTGCTTTTAATTTTGCTGTGTCCCATTGAACCAGATCAGGACTGAGGCTTCTCAGTTGCATGATTCCCCAAAGGTACCCAAGTGCCTATCTTTTCATAGATTAGAAAAGGAGAACTATGAGGGCTGAGCTAATGGTGTCTCTACTTTCTACCTCTGTCCCCACCCCATCTCCCCCAAAAGCATTCTGGAGTCTGGCTGATTGTTTGAAATGTTTTTCAATTCAAGAAAAATAAGTCGCACAACTGCTCCTTCCTTCTTGTTTGGAAATACATTCAAGTTCAGCTGAGTTGAATCACTTTTGTTTTGGGCAGGGACCAGCAATAGAAGTGATGGAGAGCAAGGTCGCACATGATGCTGGGGATGATCCCAAGTCCTCACACATGTCAAGCATGTGCTCTACTACCTGACACCAAATCCTCCACCCCACAACACATTTATGGATTTTATGTGGTTTGTAGGATTGTGACCCTTGTTTTCTTGTCCTGCTGGATTTTACCCAAGGTGCCCATGTGAAGATATGAGTTTGGAACAGGGTGAGGGAGGCTTTTCTTGAGTTGAAGGGAGTCTCAACCTTCTAGGTTGTTTATACAAGATTCCTTGGGCAAGAGTGATAGCACAGCAGTAAGGTGTTTACCTTGCATGCGGCCAATGATTTTATAAATAGTTTCCTGGCTCATGTTTTGTCATTCCCTCCACTGATTTTTCAGTGAGTTCTAACCCAGCTCACCCACAGGTGTTTTGTTGTACTGATTCTTTTATTCAAATTCTTGTCTGTATAGGAACAAGTGTGAGCAAAACAGGGAAGACACAGAGAGTTGACTGGTTAGCTGGGACTCCCTGCATCAGGTTCCAATGACATCCTAAGAAAGTGGGACATAAATGGCAGGTAGAGGATCTCTAGGAGGAGGATGAGGCAGATGATAGGGGGGTGTTTTGGAAGATAATGGTATGGATGGTGATGATGAGGTCTCTGGGAGATTTAGCTGCCAGTTTCGGGGTGGGGTTCCTGGGAGGAGGAAGGAACGGTGGCAGAAGCACAGCCAAGTCTTTTGCATGCCTACTGCTGCACAGTGACAATTCTGACTCTGCTCCTTGCAGAGGTGTGTCTCATTCTTGGTGGATTTTAGACCCCTGGGTTTGGGGGATAGGTGCACTTCTCTAATATCTTCAGCTAAAGCAGGCACAGGACAACTTGAAGTAGAACCCTAAAGGGGCTGTGACATTTCTGGCCATGCTTAGGTGGCTGCAGAGACATGGCAAGGAACTGGGGGGGGGGGAACAGTATCATTCCCAAGGAGCCACTGTCCACATCTGTGTTGACCTTGGCTTGAAAAATGGCATCTAGCTGTGAGTACTGACAGAAATAGTCAAAATCAGGAATGGGTTTCAGTGGGACACCTGATCTTCATCCTGGAGCCTTCCCAGCCATCAGTGCCCCTTGCTTCATACAAAGGGAGACAGAATTCTAGGTCTGTGGTTCTTCCCCTCATATCTAGACACAACCTTCATATCTGTACCTTGAGTTGAGAAGACTCTGATGTACCCTTATGGTGTTCTCATTGGATGGGCTACAAAAGGAAAGAATTCATCATCTGGAGAGGTCAGGTAAATACTGCAGTGATTAGTGCATGTGCTCAAATTTAGTTTTATCCCTGTCATTACATGGTCCTCAGCCACACTGGGTGCCTCCAGCAAGTCCCAGGGCAGGCTACAGCTCACCAGCCCACTATATCAAGGCCAGAATTTGGTTAGGGCTGCTCTGCACAAAGTTCAAGTACATTGTCAGAAAATTGTTCATACTCAATGCTTCTCACACACAGTATCTTACTCCCATTAATTCTCACAATGATTTTCACACTCAGTGATTTTCACATTTGTCGTTTCTCACACTTAGTGATTCTCTCTGTTAGCTATGGACACAAAGATCTGACACACAAAGACCAGGAGAAACAATCGAGTAATGCAAATGCAGGGAAACTTATTCAATTACCAGCATTCGAGGACCGCATCTCTCCCAGGTTGCTACAACCCAGATAAGACTCGCAAGCCCTTTTTATAGGTCTGCTTGGGTTTCAGCATAGGGAAAATCTATAGGTTTTTAGAATATATTGCTTCAGCCAGGTTTAAATTGGTTTACTGAAGTAGCAGAGGAGGGACTTGGGCACACTCTGGGTACCTGAGATTTTGGCATGCAGTAAGTTTTAACATTCACAGGACCCCAGGTGTTGCTAGTTTATCTAACTTCCTGTTCAAAGTTCCTGAACCTGACTGTACTGGCCTAGTTACTTCTGCCACAGATCTGAGGCCTGTTGTGGCAGTCTTTCTGTCTAAAGCAAAGCACGATTACAGACGCAAAAGAGCAGCAACTTACATTTCCTTCTAACATCATATTCAGTGTTTCTCTCAGTGATTCTCACGCTTGTTTTTTTTATCACTCTCACTAATTCTCACATTCAATGATTTTCATACTCAGCAAATCTCACACGTGTGTTTCTCACAGTCAGTGTTTCTCACACTCAGTGATTTTCACACACAGTTATTCTCCAACTTGGTGAACTCTCTGCTGTGTCTTGAACGCTCTTTGGTTTGGTTTTTTTGTGCCACCTACCCTTGACTGAATATGTAAATTAATATGTGCCATTGTCTCTGAAGTCTGACCTAGGCCTTCATTGGCATGTATATCCTTAAAATTTCTTGCCAGCACTCACTTGATTTAGTTATCTGTAAACTTTGCATAGAGTCACTGGCTTGTGCCAATATGATTAGCTGAGCACATGTGAACAAACAAATCTTTAAAGGCCAGAGAATCTGGCCCAAGTATGGTTTGCTAGTAGTCATACTCTGAGAAAACCATCAGGAAGATGGTCAAAACCACTGGGACAGGTCCTGAGCCCAATGGAGCAGATGGGGCTGGCCAGCATATGAACCCCATGGACTGGGACTCACTAAATGAGCTCAACCCTCAGGCATATTTGGACAGTAGCAGAGTTTGCACAGATGCTGTCCCCAACTTCTGTCCCCATAGCTGCCTCTAATCGCCTATATACTGGGCACCTGCTCTGCTAGCCTCCCCAATCACATTTTCTCATCCTCTGGTTTCTCTATATTGGAAGCAGATCTTAGCATCCATCTGTTCTTCCTGCCTGCCCAAGTATACACCGAACATCAGGCAGGGCTCATAGATATCACCTCCTCCCCCATCTTTCTTAGGCCTATTCATACACATACAGCTCAAAGTGGAGCAAAACCACTCCAGGTACAGCTGGGAGGGGGACACAGTTAAGAAAGGGTACAGCATGAGGGAGGAAAGCTGAGAAGGGGCCACTGCTGAGGAGGACACAGTTGGAAGGACAACTAATGCTGGCCTAAGGGAAGCCAAACTTGGGAGCTTCATGATTTTCTCTGCAACTGAGCTACTGCCTGACACTCAATCATGTTGCCACCTGATTCCTCTGGTCAGTGTGGAGGTGTCTGTGATGGGGTTTCATAATGAGGGTGCCCGTGACAGGCATGTCCATGATCAGGGTGCTCATGATGGGGTTCTGTAGTGTGATGACCATGATCCTAACTTCTCTACCCTGCAGGATCTATCTTTCAGAGCACTGAAACCTGTGTGTGTGTTTGTGTGCAGACATGTCTATGATCGCAACCTTCTATGAAGGCAAATACATCCTCATCACTGGGGCCACCGGCTTTCTGGGCAAGGTGCTTCTGGAGAAGCTTCTGCGCACGAGCCCCGAACTTAGGGTCGTCTACATCCTGGTGAGGCCCAAGGCTGGCCAGACGCTGCAGCAGAGAGTGAACGAGATGCTCAGCTGTAAGGTGGGTGTGTGACTGGACAAGGCTGGTTATGCTCTCCTGCTTTTCTCTGGATCCCTGAATGCAAGTGTACACAACAGCAGGCTGGATTGGATAGTACTGGGGACTTGCTGTCTCTATGCCAGGATCACACTCTCTTGGGACCCAAGTGATCTGCTTTCAGGGAACTCTCCATACTTGACCTGAACTACCAAGGTTATTCATCCCTTCTCAACTTTCTTCCAAACTGTAGGTGATCACCCTCTACACACACAAACCACACAAAACACACAGACTGGCAAATGAGGCTGGTGAAGCTGGAATGCAGACTAGTAGAGAGCTTACATATTCAAAAACCACTCACGAGTCACTTCAGGGAAATGACAACTTTATATAGGTAGGAATGGAAATTTATGTGTCTCAGCCAATCAGGATAAAGGAAAACAGAGAAAGGAAAAAAGCAGGATCCAGTCAGCTTAGGAGAAAAATAGAATAAGTGTTCTGTTTAACAGGGGAAATCTGTGTACTCTTTAAATGAAAAATAGGACAAGGTCTTTAGGGAGAAAAATAGGATGTTTGCTCTGTCTAGGGAAAAAAACAAGATGTTTCCTCTGTTAGGCTCTGTATATTTAGTGACATCTTCCCCTTTTCTGTTTGCTAAATACAAACATTTGAGATTTGCTTGATAGACCTTGCTTTCTGTATTTACTATTGTTCTCCATAAGAGGCAGGATCCTAGAATCAGTGAGTTGTACTAGAGTTGCCAACAACAAGGGTGAGCAGGACTATTATACCCAGAACAGAGATTTTTGACAAGTGGTTAAAGTGGCTGTTAATTGGGATAAGTGCAGAAAAGTTTTAGATATATCAAAAGATCCATGGATCAGGGAGCTTTAGATGTGTTCCCACTGAACTTGAGGTTCACCACATTGTTGACTTTCTGTCCCATCTCTCTGAATAAATTCAAGATATCTACATAAATACCATGGCCACTTCTGATAGTTTCTGGTCTCATGTGTCCCTGTGAAATAGTGTTATCTGAGGCCACATTGTTTGTGTTCTGGAAATTCTGATTATTTGGTCTCTTTCCTCTGTGGAACACTCTGGTTATGCCCCAGAATATCCTCAATCTGGGCTGTTGATTGTCAATTGCTACTTATCAAAAACTGCTGCTCATGGCCTCCCAGTCATGTGTCTGTCAGTGGTGGGGGGCATAGGCCTCATATGCACATTGTTCAGCTGTGCCAATTCAAGATGCCTGCCCTGATATGGCCATGGCAAGACACCCAACCTTGGTTTTTCCTCCACTGATATAATTGTACAAGTAATCTAATCTAATCTCTTTCCCCATCTTCCCCACTCTCTTTTTTTTATCTTTCTCTCTTTTCTATCTTTCTCTGTCCTTCCTTCAAACTATTATTTCTGGATTCTAATCTAGGTCTGATGTCCAAAGATCTGGTATTACCCAATATCTTGACAGGTCCATGGCTTTGTTCTGTACCAAACCACGTTCATTGCAGGTCATTGGTATAGGTATTGTTCTCTCTTTATTTTTCATAATAAGTGTCATGGATAGTAGTTGGCATTGTGTGCTGCAGTTGGAGCCAGTGGTTGGTGCAGCCACTTGCAGTATGTAGACTAAGTGCACCTGTAGATTCCAGTGCCTTCATCTCTCATGTCCAACTGTTGCCCCTGCCCTGAACCAACACACACAGGCAAAGTTCTTTGACCAGGTCACACACGCAGTCTTATTGACTTTATGGCACATCTGCCCTTGTCTACTTCACTGATTGTGGGAAAAGGCTATTTTTTCCATTCTGAGGTAATTTTTTTTTTTTGGTTTTTGGGTCACACCCGGCAGTGCTCAGGGGTTACTCCTGGCTCCATGCTCAGAAATTGCTCCTGGCAGGCACGAGGGACCATATGGGGCACCGGGATTCGAACCGATGACCTTTTGCATGAAAGGCAAACGCCTTACCTCCATGCTATCTCCCGGGCCCCTTTTCTGAGGTAATTTGACCTCCATGGTGGAAGAAACCATCAGAAAGAGATCACTGCAGCTCCAAACCTGACTGTGCTTAGAAAAACATGGTTCTAGTCTAGAGAGGTAGCATAGAGACAGGGCATTTGCCTTGCATGTGGCTGACCCAGGATTAACCTGGGTTAAATCTCAGGCGTTTCATATGGTCCTCTGAGCCTGCTAGGAGCCATTTCTTAGTGCAGAACCAGGAATAACCCCTGAGCACAACTGGGTGTGGCCCAAATACCAGAGGGGGGAGAAAAACATGGTTCAAACCTCCTTTGTAGATATGTCATTATGTCATAATGTTCAAAAAAGTACTGAGACCAGAGCCTGAGATTGCAGTAGGCAAGGTGCTGGCCTTAGGTGTGGCTGACTCCACTTTGATCCCTGTCACCTCATATGGTTCCCTGAACCCCCAAGGGTGATCTTGTATCATAGAGCTGGGAGTCAGTCCTAAGCAATGCCAGATATGTTCCCCAAACCTTAAAAGAGTACATTTGAAAATGTTCATTTATTGACACTGCTACATGAAAAATCCAGAATGTCCTAAACTCAAAAGTGTTTATGCTGGAAGATTGTCAAGTTGGTAATACTTAGAAAAGCCTTCCCTAATTCCCCCCTAGCCCCTTGAAATCAAATAATGAAAAGTCTTGCCAGGATTATCTGGTCCCACAATTAGCACAACCTACCAGGGACTGCTGCTGGTTTCTGACTGTCACTTCCTCAGACTGGGAAGCCTGAATGGAGCCTTTAACCCCTAGGCCATTTCCTTTCAAGACTGGGTGTCAAGACAGCAATGTTTTTCCCACTACTTCTCTTTAGAGCTCCATTCAGCAGGCCCTGCAGGATAGTTCCTCATGAAACATGTGGTATCAGGGAGCCCCAAAGGGGAATGGGGAGAGCTGGGACTGACACAGAATACCAGGAAAGCTGGTAAAGGTGATCCACATGAGTTGCTATCTGTGTCTCTTCCAGCTGTTTGATAAAGTCAGAGAAACTTATCCAAACGTGCATGAGAAGATCCGAGCCATCTATGCTGATCTCAAGCATCAGGACCTAGGCATTAGCAAGGAAGACATGCAGGAACTGCTGTCCAACACCAACCTCATCTTCCACTGTGCTGCCACTGTGCGCTTCAATGACACTCTGAGGTAGCTGTGTCTGGGTGTAGGTGTCAATTGGAGCATCTGGAGAAGGGAGCAGGGCCCTGGGGCCACCTTGAGAATGCGAGCTAGTGTTTCAGTGCTCAGATTTCTGCATGTTGCTGTAATCTCCAGCCTTTTGAGCATCATGCCACCTTGTTTCCTCTGTTTTTATTGCTTGTTTTTAAAGTTTGTTTTTTAAAGATATTCTCTGTGAAAAGAAACATTCCCAAATACTGACACTTGTTCATCTCCTAGAAAGTCTGTGTAGGGAGATCATGATTCCAACCTTTCATAATTCATCAGAAAGATGCTTGTTTTAATTTATACACACACACACACACACACACACACACACACACACACACACATACACATACGCACACTAGTTTCACTTAATTGGAATTAGCTTTAGACCACTAGATTCCATTGCTAGATTTCTTGCATTGATATTTAATGTCCTATTCTTGTTTATTTATTTTGGAATTTTTCTGTTTTTGTTATTATTATTATGATTAATTTTTTGTCTTAATCTTTGGATCATGCCACGTGCTTCAATAAGCTCAGGCCTTACTCCTGGTTCTGTGCTTAGAGGTCACTTGTAGCAGGGCTCAAGGGACTATAGAAGTCATCCATTTACAAAGTCATCCATTTACTATCTCTCCAGCCCCAGCTCTAATTTATCTCTCCAACTCTAATTTAATGTCCACACGGAATTTCATTCCATCCCAGGTCACTTCTGTATTCTGGGAGTTTCCAGATTGTCACTGTTCACCAAGGTGATGACTGTGCCCAAATCACATCTCAGTGCATTTGTGCTTTCTGAATCTGGTGGCAGTTGCTGTAGGGGAGTTCCGCAAAGACAGCTATGAAGGGCCAGCCCAGGACTTTGAGCTTTTGTTTGACTTGTAATGCTAAGTTGCCATCCATACACAGGGCATCGGCTAACCCTACCTCTGTCCATGGATCTCAGTTCTAAAACCTACAACTACATTATCTTACTTGACTTTCATTCAAAAGTTAAGACAGAAATTAAATAAAAAGCATAAATAAGTAAACAAAGCTACCACATAAAATTTAACATCGCCAGCTTTAACATAGCCAGTATCTACAAGCCCACACATCATTTTTAATTGCATTTTACTGCCTATTCTGACCTACCTATGCTCCCTGATTAGATTTAAAAGAATTTCACCAAGTTTTTTTTTTTAAAAAACATTAGTCATTTGGGGCCAGAGTGATAGTACAGCAGAAAGGGTACTTCTTGCCTTGCATGAAACTAACATCAGTTTGGTCCCAACAAGTAACATCAGTTTGGTTCCAGCAACATATATTGTCCCTTCATGCCCCAACACAAGTGATCCTAAGCTCAGATCCATGAGTAAACACAATGGCAGGTGTGGCCCCCAAATCCCAAACATTTCCTTTTAGTTAAAAAAAAAAAGTGGATATCAGGTTGGCATTACCTTGAACATGTAGGTATTCATTTCACTTGGTTTTCAATGAATGAGTTAACATAGCTATGGTTTTTCCCTCTGGAATGTTCAGTAGTCAAGTAAGCTGCAGGCAATCAACACAAGGCCTGGTACAGGGATCCCTGTGCCAAGTAAGTGCTTCCTGCATCTCTGCAGCCAGCTGTAGCCAGGCCTCAAATCACAAAATAGGGCTGTTACATTACTGGAATCACCTTGATCAGCATCATAATTGGAGGGAGAATAATGAATGGTACCAAGACCAGACAGTCATATGTCCATTTGGTGGAAATATAAAAATGATCAGACTTGAACACAAACTCCAACGTCAACGACAACAGAAATGAAACCCAATCTATATCAAACTGTACATGGGGGGGAACAGTTGCACTAGCATTACAGGGGTAAAGGAGGAGGAAGAGGGATGCATGTTGGGAACAGGAGTGGAGGGAGGACAACACAACACTGGTGGTGTGAATGCCCTTCATTCATTACTACTATGTGCCTTAAATATTACTGTAAAAGATTTGTAATTCACTTTGACCACAATAAAAGAAACTTAGGGCTGTGAAACAGTGCTGGTGATCTGAGCAGCCCCTGCCTTGTGTCTACTGCAGAAATGCTATGCAGCTTAACGTCATAGCCACACAGCAGCTCCTGCGCATAGCCAGCCAGATGCCCAGTCTGGAGGCCTTTATCCACATCTCCACTGCCTTTTCCAACTGCAACCTCCAGCACATCGAAGAGGTGGTATACCCATGCCCCGTGGAGCCCCAGCAAATCATAGCCTCCATGGAGTAAGTATACTTGGAGGACGGGCTGTTTTTGTGGAATGAGTGAGGTCACAAGCCCTGGAAACAAGACTCAGAAAAGGACCTCACTAAAAATTTTTCCCTTTCATCCCAACATGCCTGCTGTTTGTGTCAGGAGAAGGTGGAGAAAGGTTGCATGTCCTTCAGGAACAGTTTTTGTATGGACTGCAGGAATGCTTAGCTGGCTTGGATCTTACATTTTGAAGACCTCAGTACTGCCCTGCTCATTTTCCATTGCTATGTGACCTTGGAGTCCCCTTCCTTGTGAGATAGGATAGATGATAGTTCCCAGTTTCTGGCTGGTACATTCCATGGAGTTATTCAAGACAAAACCACTGTGGGGACAGATAGAGGGTTAAATGGGTTATTAATGACAAGAGCATAAAAATGCTCTAGGGCATAAAATGGATGGACAGATGGACGGTTTCATTTGCCTCTACTGCAGGATCTTTCCTGCTATCCTGTGTCTCAGTCCATAGTGTCCCACCTCTACACCTTCTCCTGAGGTGTGCCCTGTATCTACTTTTTTTTATTAATCTCCACTCAAAATCAGATTTTAGTCAGTGTTGGTTTTGTGGTTGGTTTGTTTTGTTTTGAGGCCACATATGGTGATTTTTAGGGCTTACTTCTGGTTCTGAACTCTAGAATCACTCCAGAATCACTCCTATCGGTGCTTGAGAAACCATATGGGATGTTGGGAAACAAACCTGTGTGGGCTGTGTGCCCTTTCTTTTTGCTTGTTTTTTAAGCTGTATATAAAAGAAGGGTGCAATGAGCATGAGCAATCCTGAGCATAACCACTCAGTCCTATGCTCCTGCACGCACATCCAGCAAGCTGAGGTCTCACTTTACAGCCAGACCCTGTTGGAAGATACTCTGATAGCTCTGTCACCTGTTATAAAAGTTCTAAGACAGAGAAAGAGGCAGGTCAGATTTGTTAGTAGTATGCTGTCTCTGATATATGAGAATTTGCATCATGCATACAGAGTTTTCTGGAGCCCAGAGGTTGTCTCCAAGCTGGAGAAAGGAGGTCCTATGACCCTACAGGGGCACACATGACACATGTGCAAGACACACATGTGTGTCTCCTGGAACATGTGACTTCTATTGTCACTTTGCTCAGAAAAGGCTTTGGATTCAGGCACAGCACAGAGATTGGATCACTCATCATTGCTGTGGCCCCCATTACCCTTCCAACGTGGATAATGTGGGACTGAGGTATCTCAAAGCTCAGCATATGGTATGAGACTCAGCAGAGAATCAGAGACCAGGAGATCAGCATAGGATTTCAAAGGGATTCATCATAGGACCAGAGAGAGTCTCAGGCTGCAACAGGTTTTGCATGGAGGAGGTCTGGTTTCCAATTTCACCACCTTAGCTCCTGAGAACAGAACTAAATCCCAAAACATGGTTCCTGCACCATCCTATTTTCTCATGCCCAACCTGAAGAACTGGGACCAGAGGATTTTTTATTCTCCAATTGAAAAGCACAGGTAGGTGTGAATGCTAGAGAAATCACAAATATTCTGGACCACATTCAGGTTCCTCTCCCCATACCAGGGAGATTCTCTGTTACAGGGCAGAGCTGAGTTCCTATCAGGAACCCAGAATGGATGCTCAACTGTGTTCTGGGAAACAGCAGGAACATCCTATTGTTTTCTGTGTCTGGAAGAGTTGTCAAAGCTCTGTGATGCAGACAAGGATTGAGTGTACATTACATCTTGTAAACACACCAACATATTGCTGTAGATGGCCATGAACAAAATATACCTGCTGTTTAAGACACATAAGCTGTGATTGGCACTAAAGTTGTTAGTTTCTTACCATAATTGGGTATTATCAGCATAGCTCTCACACCTTTCTGAAGAGATAGGGCAGATGTCACAACCCTGCATGATTCATATACATGTCTTCTTGTGAGTAGAGGTGCTTGACAAATGCACTGGTCAATCCCTCTATTAAAGAACTAGTAGATCAGGTTTTTTGGTCACTATTGTATCCATTTGTTAAATTCCTGCTATATCTCTACTGTTATATCACTGTGAGATCCCTCTGGTAGAACCCTCTTTAAAGATGCTATAAGATTCCTCTTTTAGATCATGGAGTCAAGTTAATTCAGGAAAATCATCACTTCACCTGACAGACTATCATTGTGTTCCACACTTCCTGGGATATCTTGGAAAAGATATCGATTCGGATAGCCACTAACCAGATCTTCTGGATATGTGTCATGGTTTGATTGGAACATGTGCATATCTACATAGTCACTTGTGTGTATTGAGGAATTGAAAAGTGAATGATAGCAAGATGGTTTCCAGCTGTATGTGGAACAGCTGGACTGCCCTTCAACTCTGTGCTCACAATCCCTTTCCTTTGCTCAGGATGTGTTGTGGGGTCCTGGGACACCTGGTTAGAAAAGAATCATCTGCAGCTGCTACATGCTGTTGAACCTGTTGGTGGGGACTAAGTGGGATTTTCTGGGAAGCCAGGATGTGCATGGGGGCTTTGTGGAGGCAGCCTTCTCTCTGCACAGTCATGTATCATGCATAGTCCATGTTCCATCATGTACACGTAGAGCTCCCTGAATCCCGAATCCCAAGTCAACATGTGACAAGTTCATGTGTCTGTCTTCTGTCTGGTAAGACCACTAGACTTCTCTTCCATGCCTGCAGGTGGTTAGATGATGCCATTATTGATGAAATCACCCCCAAGCTGCTTGGGGGCCGACCCAACACCTACACTTATACCAAGGCTCTGGGAGAGATGGTGGTGCAGACAGAAGGTCGGAATCTCAACATGGCTATTGTCAGACCCTCCATCGTGGGCGCCACTTGGCAGGAACCTTTCCCAGTAAGCATCCCCACATCATTCGCAAATTCTGCCCATGTGCCCAAACTGACACTGCCTTGTGTTCCACCCAGTCATTTGCACCAGTTGTAAAGAAAGCACTTGGGAGACATTTCTCTGGGAGGACAGCACTGTCCTTTGAGCCAGAAAGAATAAGAATCACAAAATTTATCAAGGCCCTTAGTTTAGGAATAATGGTGATTTTTATTTTGCGCTGTTTTTGCTTTGGGGTAACACTTGACAGTGCTCAGGGTTTATTTCTGGCTCTGTACTCATAATCACTTCTGGCAAAACTTGGAAAACCAAGTTGGGTGCCTGGGTCAAATACAGATTGGCCACATGCAAGGTCATGCCCCCAATTATAGTTGTTAACTTTTTTTACCTCCATGTTCAAGTGTAGTATTCTGTGGCATGGTAGTGCGAGGGATAAAACCCGGGATATGTGGTCTGTCTTCCCCTGGCCTCAACTCTTCTGTATCTTTTCAAAGAAGGGTGTTAAGTGCTATCAATTTCCATGAAGCTCTCTGTGAATTTATGCAGTGTGACTCATGATTCTCCTAGGGTGCAAAGATGAAGAGTTTTATGCCACACAGGGTGCAAGTGACACCTGGCTTCTCATTGTCTTGGTGTTCTGGTTTCAACATCTTCTTATTACTGTTGTCAGGGTGGGACAAGAAAGGACTGAACTGTTCTAGATGCCACCAGCTAATTGATGCCTTCTCTCTGCAGGGCTGGGTGGATAACCTGAATGGACCCAATGCACTTATTGTTGCGGTAGGTATGCATGAGGGCATGAGGTCAGGTTCAACCTGCATGAAGATTACTGGGTCATGTACTCACAGTAGCTCATCCACTCCTGTGAAGGGGCCTGGCTGTGTTAAGCAACAGCAGCCATAGCAGCTGCTCTGGTGGACCATATCCTGATGCAGGCCCTTTTGTTGGTGGTAGGTTTTACTGCCTGGAAGACAGGTCATGACTCAACTCCTGATTTGGAGAGTTGCAATTGGGGATGTTGGGCCTGTGCTTTTCATATCTCTGTTTCATGCAACTCTGCCACGTGGAATATATCTTCCTGACATCCTGAAACAGGACAGGAAAGTGGCATCACAATTAAACTCAGAACCATGGAAATTGTTCTTGTGGCAGAAATTAGATCAACCTCATATTCCCCTAAAGTCTAATTTCTTAAGAGTTAAAAGAACTACCAATCGGGTTTTTCAAATCTGAAAGCAGTTAGATGAGTCTGCAGCCCTGTGGTTTCTGTTGCAATGTCCTTCATACACTTCTTCAGAGCTCTTTCCCATGTGAGGGTTGCTGATTTCACATCATCTTGAATTTAACCTTTTTTCATTAATTTTTAATGGAGCTTGAGATACATTTACAAAGCTGTTCATGATAAGTTTCAGTCATACAACATTCAACAGCATCCAATAACTACTGCATATTTCCTGCCACCAATGTCCCCAGTTTCCATCCCATGCTCTTCCTGTTTGCCTCCATGGTGGATCTCTTCCTCCTCCTCATTCATCTACTTCCACTTCTTATTCTGTTTTTTTTTTCTATTTCTTTTCTTCTCTCACTCACTCTTCTTTTTTCCTTTTAGTCACTGTGGTTTGCAATACTGTTATTGAATGGAATATTATGCATTAATCTTTACCTCCTTCTAGTACTCAGTTCTTGTACACAGTGGATTATTTCAGGTTATCACTGTCCTAGTGGTCCCTTCTCTGTCTTATCTACACCCTGAAGTAAAACAGGCTGTAGGATGGACTTGGATGGAGATAAAGGCTTTTGTCTGCCATCCCAGGCCACGTGGCTCTAACCCCACTAACCGGTGGGTCTGGAGGTTCATGAGAGCAGCAGGTAGAAATCTCACTCACAGGCAAGCTTCATGAGAGATAGCATCTTTATTCAGCCCTAGCCATCAGATGTGGCTGCTACCATTTAAGTATGCTATTCTTAGCTAGCCCTGCTTTTTCTTTCATCCATGTCACCTCTGACCTACTTGCTGGCAAGGATCCAAAAGGCAAAAGAGAGAGCCCAAAGGCCAAAGACCTCAATCCTATATACCCTTCCAAGACCCCTCCCAGGAAATGGGCAGGGTCTTACAGGTAAAGTAAACATAATATCTGGTTTCCAAAGCCCCACCCAGGAGTGGGCAGGGCTCAGGTGGTTACCTGTACCCAGGGGTGGAGCTACATCTCCCCCTTCCCTGAAAAGTAAAAGAAGCTTTTAATATTTCCAATGTAACAAAGTGAAAATAAATATACTAGCCCTTTTCAAAAAGTTAACATTTCTGCAAAATACACCATATACCTGTAACTAAAATTCTTTATGCTTTTTTACCAAGCACTATTCCAGAACTTCCATGTTCCTATACCTATTAATACTATATAAACTATTCCTTGGGGGAACTTTTCGTTCCTATTAACCTTCCACACACATAAGCACTACAGCATAAATGCATAGCATAGATTTTATAAAAACAGACTAAGTACATTAAAATACACACAGTAAAACATTTTGAAATTGAAAATATTAACTATGGAAAACAATAAAGCACATTAATAAAGAAAATGACTTAAGAAAAACTCAGAAGCAGGCAGTTAGAAATTAGATCTTTAATGGGCTAAACTGCTATAACTCCCCTTTTTAACAATTTTTTTACACTACTAAAATTTATCCCAACACCAACTATGTGACTACCCACTTAGTCCCTTCACCTAAAACGTAAGTTCAGATGCTGGATTTGTCCCACGCTGATATTACCACATGTTTTCAAGTTTCACAGTTTCAGGCCCTGCAGACATTTGCTCGTGCCATGCTGTTCCAGGTCCCGCAGTCCGTCCGCTTGTGCTGTTTTACCTTCTTTATTTGAAGGTCAGATTTCAGGCTTGCCACTTTTCCAGAGCAGAGCAGATGAGAGCCAAGCTGAGCCACAGATGTTGCCGCTTTTGGACTGATCCGTGCTTTTTTGCCACGCAGCAGGGCAGGAGCTGAACCAAAGCAGCTGCATTCGAACAGGTGGAGCAGTTTGTGTGCCCCTTTAGCTGATCCTGGCTGCAGCTGCAGTCTTCGCAAGCTTTTTATTCGCACCTCCAGGTGGCTATTAGGAAGGTTTTGCTACGACAGCCACTGCAGTTTCTGAGCCTCAGCTTCGCAGAACGCTTTTGGATGTTCAGAGTTTAAAGTGATTTAAACTAAAAGTTCAGTCCGAAATTCTTAAAGTCAAAGTAGAATTCAAGCCAAAGGTCATTCTTAGAAAATCAGTCCTCTTGTAACAGCTTTTTCTTTCTGAACCTTTTCTAATTAAGGCCCTTCATCAGTTTCTGAGGCCAAAGTTTTTGGAGAAAGCATTTTTGGCAACAAACTTTCAGTTCTGAGTCATGGATGGGGGTGATGCAAGTTTTCCCCTCTTCTGTTTAAAAGGCTGTGTACCCCTGGAAGAGGTTGTGACCATCTTTGAACATGGCTGCACATGGCCCAGGGTTTTGAGCTTAGTTCATCCGTAAAGAGCCAAAAGTAAACTGAAGAGCAGAAATCTCACCATCATGGGTGTTTTCTTGGGTTCAGGATTCAGATCCATGTTCTGGGCGCCAGATGAAGTAAAACAGACCTTAGAATGGACTTGGATGGAGATGAAGGTCTTTGTCTGCCATCCCAGGCCACGTGGCTCTAACCCCACTAAGCAGCGGGTCTGGAGGTTCATGAGAGCAGCAGGTAGAAATCTCACTCACAGGCAGGCTTCATGAGAGATAACATCTTTATTCAGCCCTAGCCATCAGATATGACTGCTACCATTTAAGCATGCTATTCATAGCTAGCCCTGCTTTTTCTTTTCTGCATGTCACCTCTGACCTACCTGCTGGCAAGGATCCAAAAGGCAAAAGAGAGAGCCCAAAGGCCAAAGACCTCAATCCTATATACCCTTCCAAGACCCCTCCCAGGAAATGGGAAGGGTCTTGCAGGTAAAGTAAACATAATATCCAGTTTCCAAAAGGACTCAGGTAGTTACCTGTACCCAAGGGTGGAGCTACAACACCCCACCCACCTATCCTCTCCTTTGTATAAGCTTCTCTTCATGGATGAAACCTACTGGCCCTTGTTGCTATTATCTTTGGTTATAATTGGTATATTATTATTATTTTCATTTACTTAACATGAGTATGATTATTCTATGTTTGTTCTCTCTCTGACTCATTTCACTGACATGCTTTTTCATAGTACCTGTGTAGTATTCCATTATGTAGGTATACCACTATTTATCCATTAATCTGTACTTGGGTACTTAGTTGTTTTCAGTTTCTAGATATTGCAAATAGTGCAATGAATATAGAGTGCAGAGGGATTTTCTGTATTATATTTTTGGGTCCCTCGGGTATATTCCCAGAACTGTATTGCTGGGTCAAATAACACTCAATTTCTAATTTTTTGAAGAAAATTCATATTCACCACAAAAAAGGGGGGGCCCGGGAGATAGCATTGAGGTAAGACATTTGCCTTTCATGCAAAAGGTCATCGGTTCGAATCCCGGTGCCCCATATGGTCCCCCGTGCCTGCCAGGAGCAATTTCTGAGCATGGAGCCAGGAGTAACCCCTGAGCACTGTCGGGTGTGACCCAAAAACCACAAAAAAAAAAAAGAAAAAAAAAGAAAACTCATATTATTTTTTGAAAAGGCTGGATCAATTGATATTCAGACCAGCAGTAAAAGAATTATTTTCTCCCCATATCAGCACCAGCACTGGTTGTTCTTATTCTTTTTGATGAGTACTAGTGTCTATGGTGTGAGATATCTCATTCTTGTTTTGATTTGCATTACCCTGATGATTAATGATGTGAAGCATTATTTCAAATGCCTTTTGAACACCCATATTTATTTTGGGAAGTTTCTGTTCATCTCTTTTGCCCATTTTTGATGGGATTTTTGTTTTCTTGTTAAGCTCTATGAGTACCATATATATATGATAGGCATTAATATCTATTATATATATTATATATTAATGCCTATCAGATGGGTATTAGGTGGATAGTTTCTCTAATTACGTAGGAAGTCTTTGTAGCCTAGGCACCATTTTCTTTGAGATAGAAGCATCTTAAGTTGTTGATCATTGCTTCTACTTGCTTATTCAGTGATGTATCATCCTTGAAGATATCTTTAGCTTCAATGTTCTGCCTCCATTTACTTCTAAGTACCTAATGATTTCAGGCCTGAAATCAGGCTTTTAATTCACTTCGATTTGTTCTTTTTGTACTGTGTTAAAAAGAGGGACTGAGTTCATTTTTATGCTTGTAGCTGATCAATTTTGCAACATCAGTTGTTGATTTCTTTAGGTAATTTTGGAGTTATATTGTTCAATATCAATTTCAGGAGTGTTTTATCTATTTCTTTGAAAAAAGATCATAGGTATGCTTATAAGGACTACATAAATTTTTTAAATGTTTTGTGCAATATTGACATTTTAATGATGTTAATCTCCCCCAATTCATGAGCAGAAGTGTGTTTTCATGTCCTTTTGCCCCTTTTAATTCCTTTCTTTCTTCATTTCGTTTTAATTTTGGGGGTCACACCTAGTAACACTCAGGGGTTATTCCTGGCTTTGCACTCAGAAATCGCTCCTGGCTTGGGGGGATCAAACTGTGACCTATCCTGGGTCAGTCACATGCAAGGCAGACTCCCTACTGCTGTGCCATCACTCTGGCTCCAGTCCCCTTTTATTTCTTGAAACAGTATTTTTTAATTTTTGGTTGTACAGATCTTTAACCTTTCGTTTAAGTGAATTTCTAGATACTTAATTTTCTGAGGCATAATTGTGAGTAGAATTGTTTTTAATACCTCTTTTTTCTCTCATTAATTATATATAGGAAAGTTATTGATTTTTCCATATTAATTCTTTAGCCACCCACTTTACCATACAAATTCATTGTTTCTAGATGCATTTTTGTAGTTTATAAGATTTTTCTAAATATAATATCATGTAATCCACAAATAGAGCTTGACTTCTTCCTTTCTTATCTAGGATGCCCTTGATATTGTTTTCTTGACTAATTTCTATGGCAAGTACTTTCAGTGCTATGTTGAATAGAAGTGGCAAGAGTGAGCAACCTTGTCTTGTGCCAGATCTTAGAGGAAAGGCTTTGAGCTTTTCTCCATTAAGTATAATGTTTGCCATAGGCTTGTGGTAAATGTCTTTGCATTGAAAAATCGTTCCTTCAATTCCCATATTGTTGCTAATTTTTATCATGAGTGTTTGCTGGACCTTGTCAAATGCTTTTTTCAACTATTGATATGATCATGTGATTTCCTTTTTTTAGTGACATGATTTTTTTCTGTTAATTGACTTGCATAGATTAAACTATAGTTTTTGATGAATTGTTGTATTCTACTCACTAATACTTATTGAGGGTCTTTGCATCTTTGCTCATCAAGTATATTGTCCCATAATCCTTTTTTTCAGGGGGGGTGGTTTTGGGTCACACCCGGTGACACTCAGGGGTTACTCCTGACTATGCGCTTAGAAGTTGCTCCTGGCTTGGGGGACCATATGGGACACTGGGGGATCGAACCGCTGTCCGTCCAAGGCTAGCGCAGGCAAGGCAGGCACCTTACCTCTAGCGCCACCGCCCAGCCCCCCATAAATCTCTTTCAGTGTGGTGTATCTGTCTGCTTTCACATCATAGCGAGGTTTGCTTCATAGAAACTGTTTAAGTATGTGTCTATTTTGTCAATTTCCTGGAATGTCCTGAAAAAGATATAGAGTAGTTCCTCTTTAAAGGTTTAAAAGAACTCACAAGTGAATCCATCTGGGCCTCAGCTTTTGATTGTGGAAGACTTTTGATTGTCATTTCAATTTTTTTTCATAGTGATAGGTCTGTTCATGTATTCCAAATCATCTTGATTCAGCGTTGGAAGATGATATAGTCCAAGAATCTAACCATTTATTTTAGATGCTCTCATTTTGTGTCATAAATGGTCTCAAAGTAATATCTGATAATCTTTCAAATTTCTGCAGTGTCTGTTGTGATGTCCCCTTATTATTTCTGATATGTTTTATTAGATTTTTTGTGAGTCTTGCTCAGAATTTATTGATCTTGTTTATATTTTCAACGAACCAACTCTTGTTTTCATTGATTTTATGAATTGATTTTTGGGACTTCTAGTTTGTTAATTTCTGCTCAAAATTTTACTATTTATTTCCTCCTGCCTGCTTATAGATTACTTTATTTCTAATTTTTCAATGTCTTAAGCTGTTATTTATATGGGCTCTTTCTCTTTCCTGATGAATGCTTCAAAGCTATAAAATTTCCTCCTACCATTGATTTTGCTGTGTCCCAGAAATTCTAGCCACTTCTCTTCTCATTCTTGTTTGTTTCTAAAATTTTTTATTTAATTCCTTTCTGACCTACTAAACAGGTTTTTTATAAATTTCTAGGTTTTATAGTTATCTCACCATTTATGTTTGTAGTTCCCTTCTATTTTGAGTATAGCATGGTCTAAAAAGATAATTGATACTAATTGATGCTCATGATTTTATGTGAGTATATTTTGTGCCCCAATATATGGCTTATCTGGGAGAACATTCCATGTTTATTGGAGAATTATATATATTTGTCCTTTGGGAAATGAAATGCTATATACATATAAGCCCCCTCTATTTAATATCTTCTTCCAAAGCCACTAAGTATATACTAGTTAAATTTTAGTCTGGTATATTTGCCAAGATATGCTAGAGAATTGTTAAATTCTCAAACTATGATAGTGTTGTTAAGGATGTCTTTTTCAAGTCTGTTGACAATTCCTGTAAGTCTATTTCTGGCCCTCATTAGATGGGTTAATGCTTAAAATATTTCTTTCTTATGTACATATTCCTTGTTTGTTAAGAAATGGACCTCTCTGTCTCTTACAACATTTTTAACTTGAAGTCTATGTTGTCTGATATTAGTATGGTCACCCCAGTCCTTTGTAAGGAGTTGCTTGCTTGAAGATTTGTCTTGCAATTTTTGAATCTTTCCTTTTTGTCTTTGTTTGCTTTGATTACTCATATGTGTTTCTTGCAGGAAACAAAATGTCAGATTCAATTTTTTTTAATTCTATGCCACTCTTCCTGTCCACTAACCTAATTGATATTTTGATTGTCATAAAATTTGTGTTATTGTTTTTTTTAGAAACTTGGAAATTTTGTGAAATTTGTTTTATCTTGCAGTAGCCCCTTCAGATCTTCTTTTAAAGTTGTTTTTTGAGTCGATGAATTTCCTGAGCTTTTATTTATTTGTAAAGTTGTGTATCTCGCCTTCAAATTAGAATGAGAGTCTTGTTGGATAAACTATTCTTGGTGAGGCCTTTGTTTCAGTTTTTCACTATATCACACCATTGCCTATGGGTCTGGAATGTTTCCTTTGGTAAATCTGCTGTAAATCTTAAGGATATTCCTTTGTATATGATTTGCTTATTTTATTTTGCTACCTTCAGATTTTTAACTCTAGTTATAATTTTTATTATTCCAATTAGGAAGTCGTGAGTATTTTTATTTGTCTCTTTTAGATGGAACCTTCGGGCCTCCATGGTTCATATATATATACATATACATATACATATATAGATAGATAGATGTGTGTGCATGCATAAATATATAGATATATATGTATATAAATATACATAGTTGCATTTGCTCTATAGGAAATTCTCCACAATGATATTTTGATGTTGTTTATTCATAGGGATTGTCTTCCTGGACCTTTGGATGCCTCTGATTCTCATGTTGTTCCTCTTAACTTCAGCCCTAAATTATCATCAGTCATTCACTTACTTTAAGAATCTTTTCCATCTACTGCTGCTGTCTGTAGGTGTTATAAAGCAAATCTTTGTGCTCACTGATTCTGTCCACTGCAATTGCTACTCTGCTTGTAAGGCCTTCCAGTGAGGTTTTCAGTTTTTATACAAAGTTTCATAGGTATTTCATCTCTGTTTGAAGTTTTCTCATTTCTACTTTCATATCCTATTGATTTTTATTATTGTTCGTTTCGTGATTTCTTTGAGTTCCTTGAAAATCCTCAACATTTACTCTCGCTAAAATCTTTATGAGAGAGGATATATAGCTAGATGATATTAGCTGGATCTTAAGAACTATGATCATTGCTGACTAAGCATGGTGAATTGCTGCTTTGCTTTCCTATTGCAATCTTAACAGTCTATAATTGTTTAGAGTGTGCTGTGGTGTGACAGAGTGACTGGAAGAAATATCAGCCATGGAGTAAAACAGAGTGGCTATGCTCTTCTGACCTGAGTGCAGAAATGGCACTTCTAAATGATGTTCTAAATGATGATGAGGACCCAACTGTCAATCTGTCTGCCTTAGTTTCATGATATTGTACTCAGAGTGCATATTACTATGTTTTATAAAGCTTCATCCTTGTTTTCTATGACTTACCAAACATATATTCTAAATCTGGGGAAGAATCCAGGACCAGTTTTTCATGAAATGTGGACCAAGGCATGGAACTATGGGTTTGAGGGGCAGAGACCTTGATCAGGCCATGTTTGTTCCATGCACAGAGGGTCATAGCTCATGGCACCTAGGTCCAGTCCTGTTCTCTCTTCTCCACAGACTGGGAAAGGGCTGCTCCACACTGTGAAGGCTTCTCCAAGAGCTGTTGCAGATTTGATCCCAGCGGACACCGTGGTCAACCTCATTTTGTCTGTTGGCTGGTATACAGCGGTGCATAGGTGAGGCATGGTGCTTAGAGAGTACAGGGTATCATTCCTGGGAACCTCTCAGCAAGTGGGGCTGGAGACAGTATTTATGATAGACAGTTCACCCTAGCCAATGCCCTGATCCTGAGCTATGCAGAAAAAGCTGCTCAGCATGGGACTTTCCAGGGCAGAGATAGGCAGAGTGTCCTCATGGCTTCTGTTAGAAACGGTGGATAGCAAGTTCTCTAGCATTTCCAATCCATTAGCATCAGTCCAGGTGTGGGCAGTAGGACTATTAGGACCACAGAGGAGTTAATGGGAGCTCATTCTCACCACCCAGTACTGCCTTGAACCTCCACTCATAGTGCATTCTCCAGGTGCCCATGTGCCAAGAGGCCCCACTCCTGGACACCAAGAGGCTTCTCTGTTGTGTCCTAACTAGTGTTCCCCTTTCATTTTTCCTGGATTTTTCAGACCAAAATCAACACGGATCTACCACTGCACATCAGGTACCCTCAACCCCTGTAAATGGGGTGAAATGGGTAAGTGTGGATAGATGTCAATGCTCTAAGGAGTGCTGAACTCTCAAGGCAGTGTGACTCTCTATCAGTAAGGGGCAGTGTCTGTGATCCCTTCTAACCAGCTAATGCCTCTAACCCATGTCTCTATATGACATTCTGATTCTCATATGTTAACAGTGTCTATGACCCATGTTTGTCTATGACAGTGTCTGTGATCAAGTGTCATACATAAACATTACTTCCCCGTTAGATATTGCCCGTGTGTGTGTGTGTGTGTGTGTGTGTGTGTGTGTGTACATGACACTTGGTTTTCTGGAATAACCTGGCAGGTCAGAAGTTATTGCTGTTTATGTTTACATAGGGTCAAACGGGGTGCTGTGGACATGTGGGCAAGGGATGCCAGGCAGAAAAAAGTCACTAAACCTAAAATAAATATTAGGTCAATGAAAGAAAAAGGAGGGAAAGAGAGAGGCAGACAAAGAGAGGGGAGAAGGGAAAGAGAAGTGTCGGGGAAGAGAAAAAGAAAGACAAACAGACAGAAAGACAGAGACTGACTTCTGCTTTGGCAATTCTACATACTCTAATCTAAAGGAGAAAGGGATTCTGTGGCAGGGTGGGGAGGGGGGTTGGCGCTGTTGCTCAGGTGCACTGTGCTATCCATGGAAGCAGATATTGCTATATACAGGGGATCATATTCTGATAATTACTGTGTTGACTGAGCCATTTTCCTTTGTTGCTGCTAAGAAGCAATCTTTCAGGTTCCAGAAATTTATTTTTAATAGAAGCCCTGACCCACAAAAAAACCTCAGGTCATTGTGGGCAGTGTGCATGATTTGGATTCAGGGCCTCACACAGGTCTGGC
This sequence comes from Crocidura indochinensis, assembly GCA_004027635.1. Taxonomy (NCBI): domain Eukaryota; kingdom Metazoa; phylum Chordata; class Mammalia; order Eulipotyphla; family Soricidae; genus Crocidura; species Crocidura indochinensis. The sequence goes on along the minus strand of PVKC010005248.1, from coordinate 4,272 downwards.
TGTATTACTTGCGCTTTTTCCCATTCCACAATGACCACATTCTTAATCTACCCCATGGTATATGTCTACTCACTTAACTTATAGACTCATTTTAGCATTATTTTGAGACCAAATAGTTAAGGATTTTGTTCCATGACCAGCACAAAATATGGTCCCTCAGCACCACCAGAATTGACCTCTGATCCCACTGAATGAGTCCCAACACTTCACCCAAGATAAAACATTGGGATAGGTAATAGTACGTATGTTAGGGTGCTCCTGGCCTTGCTCAGGGACCAAGCAGTATTGGGGCTCAAAGGTAGATTTTTGCCTGCAGACTTTATTTTTGACTGTACTCACGTGGCCCTTTGTAGACTGTCTCTATTCTATCCTCAGGTATGCAGATCATGGCCAACTTAGAGAAAATCCCCCTGGAGCGTGCTTTCAGGATACCCAAAACCACCTTCATCACCAGCACTGTGTATATGGAGTACTGGAATGCTGTCAGCCACTTTGGTCCTGCAGCAATTTATGATATCTTCCTGCGTCTCACAGGCAGAAAGCCCCGGTGAGTGGACACCATCCTGCATAGGGGCACTGTCCATGGGCAGAGACATTTGGAGATAACTTAGGCAGAGCAGAGCAGCTTCACTGTACCCTGCCATAAGCCTGCTTTTAGACATAGGCATAGTGCTCGGGGCCATAAGGGGCCTGTGGTCTCTAGGGAGCCATGATGGCTAGTGCCTGAGTCTTACCTGGGGGGCCTTATGATCCAAGTTTACAAAAGACAAAATGGGGTGAAGAGACAGGGTGGATGTGTGAGCTTGTTGGAGGAGCACCTGGTTCCTGCCCACCATGTCTAGCTGTGGGATACTCACGATTCCTTGATTCTTCCCTGAAACCAGGATTAGAAGTGTCAAGTCCTATAACACAGGGCCACATGTGAGTAACATTTTATGTGCTAAACATAAACCGTTATGTGATAACGGCCCCAGTGTGAATCTCAGGGCCAGTAGTTGGACCTCAGTGTCCTCGACTCAATTACTTAAAGACCTGACACCAGCTCCTACAGGAACAGTTGGCAGGGACTGCATGTGGGATGATGAATCCTGTGTTGAGACCAGTGTTGAAGGCTGAGTGGGAACCTATGGAAAGGGCAGTTTGGATCTGAGTCCTCAGCAGTGACTGACTTAAAGCTGAAGTCTAGTGATATTGTATTAGCTACATTAGGGTATGAATAGTGCCCAGTGTCCTTATATGGCATAGTTTGTCTTAAAATGTGTGGCCATAACAAGCAAGGCCCAGTCTAGTACTGAGTTGGCTCCCATTGCCACCTCACAGGTTCCTGAATATCATGAACCGCATTTTGAAAACAGTTTCTGTGCTGGAGTACTTTGCGACCCGGAGCTGGGAGTGGAGCATGAACAATACAGAGATGCTCTTGGCAGAGCTGGGCCCCAAGGACCAACAGGTAAGTGCAGACCAAGTTTGGGATACCCTAGGAGATACCAACTCTTTACAACCCATTAAGAAAGTGGCCTGACCATGGGAAGGGGTTGCCACTCAATGTTTACCTTAAGACCAAGGGCAAAGGGTTGTGCCTGTCCTTCACCACAGCAACTATCGGCATCAAATTGAGTGTTGGGGCCCCTCTCCTGGCATCTGGCATTACTAACAGTGTTTTTAAAGCTCATAACACCTTGCCCCTCAATCTTTTATTTGAGAGGAAGATGGATACAGCCCCAAAGCTAACCAGGCTTTGCTTTGGCTGCCTTCTCAGAGATTTCACTGGATGGTTTATACTATTGACACTTCATTTTTGTTAATCTGTACATCAACCTTAGTTTTTTCTTCTATTGAAACGAAACTGGCTTATTGCCATGGGAAGTCCCAACATGTAGGAGTATGTGTGCCATCTGTGTTGTGGTCTTCCTGATTAACCTACTGCTGAGCTCTTTGACTGGTGAATATTTTTCTCTCAGAACTGAAGTTTAGTTTCCACGGCATCTCACCTCCGTAACAGTGACCCCTCTAGTGATGTTACTCAGCTTCTCTTAGCACAGTCTCCTCTAGGCATCAGACCAGCTTTCAGTATCTTCAGATGCCTGCCATGGTTTTCCATAGTGGCTAGTGTGTTCTTTATTAGAGACAGGTGGCCTGTTCTCTCAGTTCTATTGCTGTTGTTGTATTGAGCACAAGTCCAAGTTCCTAATGTGCTTTCCTGCTTTCAAGTAAAGGTCCAGAAATGTTGGACACTATGGTATTTCTACTTTTGAGTAGGGGATGCAGGGGATAATCTTTGGGCTATTTACCAAGATGGTTGTAACAGTTTACATTCTCACTAATAGGACACACCAATATTGTACAAGAGGTAAACAATACATCATCTGTTTTAGTCTCCAAGTATTGTTCCATTACTTTACAATTTTTTAATTGAAGGGGTGGGAGATTTGTTACACCCAACAGTGATCCAGGAATCATATAAAGTTCAATCAGAGGATTGAACTTGTTGTCTACCAGGCAAATATTTTAGCTATCTGTCCCCTACCAAAAAAAATATTCCTTTGCCTAAAACTGATTCATTCATTTCCTAATGACTTTTTAAAGATAAAGTGTTTGCCTTGTCCAAGTTTATATAGCACTGACAGACATAACCACTCAGATCTCCTTTGCAAAGCAACAACCTCTCTTGTACATGGATATTGCCCCTCATGTGGGTAGATGCTGCTCAAATAGATGAAGTGACCATTCGGGAGTGCCTGCTAGACATGCATAGCCTAATCTTGCCTTTCAGATGTTTAACTTTGACGTGCGCCAACTAGACTGGGTGGAATACTTCGAAAACTATGTTCTTGGAGTGAAACAATATTTACTGAAAGAGGATATGTCTGGAATCCCCAAAGCCAAGGAACACTTGAAAAAGTAAGTACTATCGGTCAATGTTTGTTGAGGATGTATCCTGTGACTGGTTTTATAACCAACAGGAAGAAAGGAGGGGCATTAAAGGTTCTCGTGTGCACATGAAATGCTGTCATGGACACCTCCCCAGAGGGCAGGCAGGCATTATATTTTTTTTATCTAAACAGATATTGCAACTCAAAGTAGGCAAGTATAGGACTCATATGTAAATATAATTGTTTCTCATCACAATTATGTGATAACAAAAGGCAAAAAAACATGAAAAAGTTTTAAACTATATGAAGTAATGTGGGCATAGCTATCTTTTCTTCCAACCCTCCAACTGCATGAACTTCCTTTCCCCCATGATTAGTCCAGATGGAACACAATGATACATATTAGATGCTGAGAGGAAGGGTAATGAAAGAGATTTCCTTTGAATTTGGGAACTGTGAGTTCTGGAAATCAGAATTGAGAGTCTTCACATAATAGGCATGTTTCAAATCACATGTAGTAAAGAGGTAATCTGCATGTAATAGATATTAGAAGAACTCTGAGTAGCACGCTAAGATCTTTAGCACTTTCAAAATTATAGTAGAGATAAAGACCAGGAAGGGACTTGTTGGAAGAATAATGTAAAAATTTGGCTATTTAGCCCGAATTTTGTGGTATTAGAAGGTAGAAAATCAAAATGCCAGTAAGCACTGCCTGCTTGTCACAGTAAGGGCAAGATTCCTGTTCTAATGCTGGCCATGTCTGCTCCTAGGCTCCGGAACATGCAGTACCTCTTCAACACAGCCCTTGTTCTCCTCACCTGGCGTCTTCTTATCACTCGCTCTCAGATAGCGCGAAACGCCTGGTTCTTCCTTGTGAACTTCTGCTACAAGCTCCTCACCTACTTATGGGAATCCTGTCCACTCAGATCTAAGCAGTTCTGACAATGTCTCCAATTAATCTGCCATCCTGATACCTCTCCAGCAGCAAACCAACCATGGCTGTGCTCAAAATCATTAAGTAACAAAAACACCCAAGTTCACCTAGCCCAAAACATAGTCACATCATCACATCTAATTCTTCACTCTGTTCATATCTAGGCCCTAACAAGATTCTGTCTAGAAAATGCCAACACAATTCAGGCAGACTTATTACAGAGGGTCCGTTCAAGGCACACAGATGAATGACTAGAATTATAAGGTCTGAGGAGGGAGATATGGGAGTAGGTTCACAAGAAGTAGACCCCAGATTGTTCCCAATTCCAATCTGCCTCCCCACAAGATAAAAAACTGTTTTTAATCAAAAGTTTTTAAATCAAACTTTGTGTAACTTGAGAATCTTTTGCATCCCCAAATTCCTTGCAAACCTCATGGATTTCCTTTTTTTTTTTTTTTTTTTTTT
>PVKC010005247.1:0-33616 GCA_004027635.1 Crocidura indochinensis | reverse complement strand
AGAGAAAAGAGCTGGAAGTTCCAGCTCACCTCATGAAGCTCACCACAAAGAGTGATGAGTTTAGCTATAGAAATAACTACATTTTGAACTGTCCTAATAATGAGAATGTATGAGGGAAATGGAGAGCCTGTCCAGAGTACAGACGGGGGGGTGGGTGGGAGGAGGGATATTTGGGACAATGGTGATGGGAACATTGCACTGGTGATGGGTGGTGCTCTTTACATGACTGAAACCTAAACACAATTATGTATGTAATCAAGGTGTTAAAATAAAATATTAAAAAATCTGTGTGTTTTCATGCCTACATTTAGAATTATTTGTCCAGAAAGTAGTGGTGTTATGGGTCTGAAAAAGATATCAAAAAAGATTGCATATATTTACAGAAATCAATAGTCCTTTTTTCAGGTACTGGAAATTTACTTTACCTTTCTAAAAATAAGCATGCTACATTTTTTATTTCCCTGGAAAATTTTTTCTCACATATTCTATGGTAAAGAATTACATAGTCTCCTGACAGCCATTTATATTTAATGAAAAGTAAATTTGTTTTGTCATTCCTTCTTATTTGCTGATATATACTTGACATAAATATATCAGTTTCAGTTGTGCCACATAAGGATTCAAACTTTACTTATATTGTGAATAAGCCTAGTCAACATCTGTCACTATACATTGTAAAATGTTTCCCTATATTGAGATATTTAAAAATATACCTCTTTTTTTGGCGCTGGAGCTATAGCACAGCAGTAGGGAATTTGTCTTGCATGTGGCTGACCCAGGATGGATCTGGGTTTGATCCCCCGCATCCCATATGATCCCAAAAGCAGGAGTTAATTCTGAGTGCATAGCCATAAGTAATCCCTGAACATCACCTGGTATGGCCCCAAAACCAATAATAAATATGTATATATCCATATCTATATCTATATCTATCTATCTCTATATCTATCTATCTATCTATCTATCTATCTATCTATCTATCTATCTATCTATCTATCTATCTATCCATCCATCCATCCATCCATCCATCCATCCATCCATCCATCCATCCATCTATCTATCTATCTATCTATCTATCTATCTATCTATCTATCTATCTATCTATCTATCTATCTATCTATCTATCATCTATCTATCTACTCTTATAGCAGGTTCCAAATAAATAACATAGTGTCACTGGCTACAGTTGTCATCCTGTATGATATATTCCTGTTTCTTTTTACTTAATAATTCAAAGTTTATTTTGAGGGGGGTGTTTGGTTTGGGGGCACACCCATAATTGCTAAGTGGTTATCCCTGGTTCTGTGCTCAGGAATTATTCCTGGTAGTTCACAGAGACCATGTAGAATGCTGGGCATCTAACTCCTTTGGCCATGATCAAGGCAAATATCTACCCACTGTATATTTTGACTCAATTCACACTTTATATTCTCTCTTTCCAGGAACCTTCAATCTGTTCACTCTAAACTAGTTATTGTTATCATATAGTATTTGTCATCGAATGATTTATCTTACTTAGCATAAGGCTTTTATTTTCCATCTGTATTGCAATAGCAATAAATAACTTATTTCTATGGCAGAATAATGTTCTATTACATATATATATATATATATATATATATATAAAACAATTCCTTTAGATTCATTGACTTAGAGGCAATTAGATTGTGCCTCTAAGGTATTATGAAAACAATACTTCAATAAACATAGTCCTGTAAATAACTTTTTGAGTTAGTTATTTTCATCTTCTTACTATACAATAATTACCCAGAATAAAATCCTGGATCATTTTCTGAGGACTCCCCATACTTTTTTTTTACTCTTTTTTTTTTTTTTTTTTGGTTTTTGGGCCACATCCGGTGACGCTCAGGGGTTACTCCTGGCTGTTTGCTCAGAAGTCGCTCCTGGCAGGCACGAGGGACCATATGGGGAACCGGGGGATCGAACCGTGGTCCGTCCTAGGTTAGTGCAGGCACCTTACCTGCAGTGCCACCGCCCGGCCCCAAGGACTCCCCATACTTTATGGAAGTGAATGCATCAATTATATTCTCATACACAAAGGTTCCAATTTTTCCATATAGTCACCTATATTTTGTGTCAGCATATTTTGCAAGTAGCCCTTGTAATAGATACAAGGTGATACTGTTTGATTTTCAATTTCCTGATAATGAACATCTTTTGAATACCTAGTCACAAATGTCTTTTTATAGTATTGGTATATTTATGCATCCAAACCACAGAGTCTTTAGGATGAAAATAGGAAATCCAAACCTCATCAACCCATACTTTAAAATGTGCTTGTCAAAAAGGCAGACTAGAGATTGGAGGGAATCTGGAGATGTTGTTGGAGGGAAGTTATGAGTGGTGCTGAAACATAGCGTGCCAAAAATTTGACCATATTTAACTTTGAAAACTCTATTCCTGGTGTCCCATATGGTTCCCTGAGTCAGGAGCAATTTCAAAGGTAATACCCGGGTGTAATCCCTGAGCATCATCAGGTGTACTCCCCCAAAAGAAAATTACAGTGTTTTAATAAAATATAAAAACTATTATTTTGCTGTAGAGCTATATGAATCATTTTGTATTTTAGAATTTTAACCTCATATGTTAAAACTTTTGTTTTCCTCCAAATTAATGTAATTTATCTTATTTGGTGATTTATTTCATTGGGAAGAACTGTTTGATTTTAATCTTTTTGTTTGTTTGTTTGTTTTTGGGTCACACCCAGCAGTGCTCAGGGATTACTCCTGGCTCCATGCTCAGAAATTGCTCCTGGCAGGCACGGGGGACCATATGGGGCACTGGGATTCGAACCGATGACCTTTTGCATGAAAGGCAAACACCTTACCTCCATGCTATTTCCCAGGCCCCTTGATTTTAATCTTGGTTGATTATTTTTATGTTGCCTTTACTTTTGGTGTCAGATTAAAAAAGTTATCAAAACTTATTTATGCTAAAAAGTTTATCATTTGTGTTATCTAAGAGTTTTTTTTTTATTTGGGCCACACCCTTTTGATGCTCAGGGGTTACTCCTGGCTAAGCGTTCAGAAATCGCGCCCTGGCTTCAGGGGACCATATGGAATGCCAGGGGATCGAACTGCAGTCCTTCCTTGACTAACACTTGCAAGGCAGACACCTTACCTCTAGCGCCACCTCTCTGGCCCCATCTAAGAGTTTTTATAGCTTTACTGTCAATGCTCAATTATTTTATTCTTGATTATAAATTAATTTAACATATATGCATGGGTATATATCTAGGCTCTACTGTAGTATTTAACTGAGTTATCAGTATGTTTTAACTATTAAAATGTAACTTTTATTAATATGGTTTTCTAAAATAGTTTAATGATCATGATATCTCCATTGTCTTTTATTTATAATTTTGCTTTATATTGGGGAGTATTTCACTCTATACTGTGTCTAGGATTTACTCTTGGCACTGTACTCAAGTATCACCCATGGAGGGGTAAGGGACTATGTGAGGTGATCAAACCCTGGTCCACATATAAAACAAGTCCCTTAGCTGCTGTATTGTCTCAATCTGATCTGTACCCAGTGCATGTCTTTTTATCTAAGATTTCATTGACATTCTGTTTTTTATTATTTCCTACAAAATTAAAGAATAATTGAAATTATGTGAAATTATGTTGAAATTATGTGTAAGATTCTACTGAATCATTTTTATGGACTGCACTTATTCTCTAGATTGCTTAAGGTAACATGGGGAAATGTTAAGTGCATCCAACAAATGAAAGCAGAGATTTTGTTATATGTTATAACTTCTTTAATGCCTTTGATTAATCTTATTGTTTAAAGTTTATAAGTTATACCTCATTTATTATTTTAGCTATTTATTATTACCATTTTATTATTTTTGATTATCTACCTTAAGTTTCTTTCACACTTTGTAAAATGAGTACTGGGGAAAGAAAGATAGTAAAGTGCCTAAAACTTTAAATCCCAAGATTTCCAGGAGAGATTCCTGATAGCAGAGTCAAATATATACTGAGCACAACTACATGTCACACCTATACAAAAATATATAAATAAATTTAAGATACATTTTATGAAATCCTTTCACAAACATTTCGATGCATTTATTGCTAAATTTAAATAGATTTTTACTCTATTTTAATAAATATATTTGATAAATATGTATAATGGTGATTCAGAGATAAATCTCTTTCTATTATGTATTTACAGCTTGTATTATTTTAACATTATACAAAATCATAAATTTTTTAGATCATCTTATTTCTGACATATCTGACATTTTGTCCTGTAGTTTTTGCACATTTCTTTTTTGGGGTGCATATTCAGTGGTACTCAGGTCTTATTTCTGACTCTGTGTACAGGGATGAATACTTGTGACACTTGGCAGAATATATTAAGTGCCAAGGATCTGACCTATACATTTAATTTGCCTGCTGAAGACCAGCATCCTATTCTGTACATTAATCTTCCTTGCAGCCCTCTACATTATGTGCTTGGTTAGCTATGGCCATTTACCCATATTTATAATTAAGCTGAGTCTTTTCTTATGTTCTCTAATATTTAATATGTAACTAGTTTTTATTTTTCTTAGTTTAAAAGTGTATTAATTTTATCAAAAATAAATTCCTCTAGAATTATTTATTAAATAATTCTAGCCTAAGCATTCTGCTTTCTGTCAACCATCATATTGTCTCAGACTCAGATTCAAGCTGTTTGTATACACATCATGTCACTAACTGTATTCTTAAAACTAGTATAAATAGAACTAATAACTGAATTAAAATTTTAAAATCTAGCCAATTCTCTGCGAAGGAACTACAACCTAGAAAGTCTTTCTATTATGGGTCTGGAGATACAGTACACTTGATAGAGTAAAGTGCAGACCTGGGGTTGGACCTTAACATCCCTAATGGTCCCCTGAACACTAAGAATAATCCTGAGTACAGAACCAGGAGTAACCTCTAAACATCACAAGATATTCCTTTAAAATCTTTGAATAATGTGCTGGTTAAAACCTTACCAGAGTACTTTATTTTTGCAGATACTACAGAATATGCCCTGGTTTCCAACTCTCCACAACCTTGCTAAAATTGTTGTTTCCTATAAAAATGTCTTATGTGGGGCCCGGGAGATAGCATGGAGGTAAGGCGTTTGCCTTTCATGCCAAAGGTCATCGGTTCGAATCTCGGTGCCCCATAAAGTCCCCCGTGCCTGCCAGGAGCAATTTCTGAGCATGGAGCCAGGAGTAGCCCCTGAGCACTGCCGGGTGTGACCAAAAAAACAAAATGTCTTATGTGAGTATACAAAAAAGATGGTTCTTTAGGACATGCATCAATCCATTTTCCTATTTGTTAACCATGGCTAGCCAACTTCTTTCTCTACATATCACATTGTTTTACTTTTGATGAGCCTTTCAAAGAATATTAGAACTTGTAGTTGCAAGTTGATTATGAAAAATATTTTTGGTTATTTGATCATCCATCACCTTTACTAATTAAACACAATCAAATTAAGTTATAATACAATGTCAGTGTACTTATATTTAGACATAATCTGTATAAAATAGAATAGTTTATAGTAACAATATATACTTAAATTCAAAATGACAAGCATTTTAATTAAACAATTTTAATAAATATCTGGAAATAACGTTAAGTTACAGTAAAATTTATATTAAAATAACTGTGATTAACATTATTTTAATGATTTTTATAATTGTTAGCTATCTGAATATAAATCTCAGTGGATAATCAATATTTCATTATGCTACACATAAAATAATTTATTTTCAAAAATTCTTTTTTAACCATATTTTACTTTTAATAATTCAGCTGCAGAATTATAAGTATGAGCACAGTCAGTTCATTTTTCTTGTAGAAATTTTATTAAAATGCAGAACTTATTTTAAAAGAATTGATTAGAGTTGTCATTGCAAACTTGGCTAAGGATATATAATGGGATGGATGTAACAGTAGACTCACTGAATTGATAGTCTAACAGAGGATTTTAATGAGCAGCATAATTGTGTTGGAATTTTATTAATTTATGTGAGGTTTTTATGTTTTAGTATATTCATACTGTCTTTAAAATGCATTCATTAAATATTTTTCACATAGCTTAAAATAAAATATAGAGAGACAAATATACCCCCCAAAAAGGACTCATAGAATAGAATCATTATTAAAAACATCAAAATGGTCATTGAAAACCATAAAACTTTTCATATAAAGTTGGTTTTCTATTATCTCTGGCTTCACTGATCACTATACAGGTGAGGTTATTGCTTTTTCTGTTTTATTAATAAACCTATTAGTACATAAATAGCCTTCTGGCCTTTCCTAAACAAATGGAAAATGAAATCGTTTCATTATCCCCAGGGTTTCATGCACTTCTGGTTATGGAACTACCCCTGAAGGAATGGTTCTGTTTACAAGAAAATGTTTATCTTGAAGACTTTTCAAATTGGATTCTATTTTTGTATCCTTTTGATTTTATATCCAGAAATAAATATTATTTGAAGTTTGTTATATTCCATGGAAAAATGTTTCAAAATAGTGGAGACTTATAAAAATACAAGCATTAGTCCTTTCAAAAAGTACAAACTGAGTAAAATAAATATGAACATAGGTGTTTTGATGTTGAAGATGAGATATTTTATTTTAGTGCAGAGATATTTTGTAAGTGTTGAATGTTTTCATTTGCAAATGGACTTCAAAGCAACAAAATGGGAAAGCATGAACTATAAGCTACATCTAACAATCAGTATTGAAATAAAAATTAATAACACATGTCATTCATTACTTGACTATTGTCATATAATCTTAACTCTTCTTGAATCAAGAAGGGACTTATCGCCTACAATGAAATACAAGTAATTTCATAAGCATCACAGTTATAAAACAGTTTCTGATTTGCCTCATATTGTTTCACTGCATTCATTGTTTTATGTTAAAGTGCTTTGGTGGCAATATTCGTCTGAAAAACATCAAAGATGATCTCAACAAGAGCAATTCTTATATTATAGCTTTGTGCCCATAATTGCATTGTTGTAGTAGGCTATAGTTAATTGAATATCCAATTTGAAAGTACTGACTTTCAAAGAATTCAATGAAGCTTCAAGGATGCAGGCATGTAAAAATGCATGGGACTGACAAAACATGATTTTAAAATTTGGTTTGATAACTGACTTGCTATTTATAACAAATATTGATTGTTGGTTGTATAATAAATCATGGTGGAATTAGAAAGGTTCACTGAAGTTTAATAATTCTATACCCTATATTTAATACAGTCACTTCGTAAAATTAGAAATAATCCAACTATTCCTATGAATTCTTAAAATAATGAACAATTCTTTTAACTGCAATTTTAATGTTGAGTTTGGTTTTGACACACAAAAACCAAACATTTTTGTTTACAAAATTATTTAATTTAAAAATGGAGAAAAATCTATTGTCTCAATGGTGAAAGTTTTCCATTACAAAACATTTTATTCAGAATATATTTAATAAGAAGCCATTGTGCTTATAAGAATTTATTATTATATGGAAGACAAAATGAATTAAATGTCTGATGCAATTGTTTAATATATGTGCACTTTAATTGAAAAGTTAAAAGCAGAATGGCTTTAAAATAAAGGAATGGGCCTCTGAAATCATATTGTCTGTCCCTGTTCCACTACAGACAGATATATGTGCTTTTGATGGTCTGTCTGTGGTTTATTTTCTTGTACTGTACGCCCTGCAAATAATATTTATAAACATCCCACTGATCTGGGGCAGAAAAATAAAATATTATGTTCCTTGACTTAGATTATAGGCTACTTATGATCTCTCTTTGATATATAATGTGGAAGCTAAAATAATAATAACATGCCTAATGTAAATTATCTAAACTTTTACCAATATATTTTATTGGTCTTAAAATGAAGATTCCTATTCAGCATCAGACATGACACATATTGCAATTAGCTCTATATGAGAGTAAAGAATATCTGAAAGATTTTGCTTATAAAATTTAAAGCATTGCTTTTTATAGTGAAGTATTAAATTATTAAAAATCATTCTCAAGATAATTATTGAAATTTTATTAAAGTCAATGAAAAATAGGGATCATAAAATGAGATTACAAGACCATGAGACTCATCAACATTTAAAATAATTGCCTTTAAAATTTGCCAACATTGGGTGGGATCAAATGACTAGAGCACATGTTTTACAATGCAAAACCCTGTGTATGAACTTCAGAGTCATAGGGCTCCATCGCCCCTCAAGGTGTAAATTTCTATGTCCCACCTCCAGAATATACACCTGAGTACCACTGGAAAGGACCTCTCTAAGAAAAATAAATTAAATATAGGACATGTAATGAAAAAATTAAAAAATTATATTTTGGCACAAGAAAATCATGCCAAGTGCTGGGGCAGAAGTACAGAGGGTAAGGCATTTTCCTTGTATGTATGTGTCTGATTTGTTTTCAATCCCCAGCATCCCATATGGATGTCTGAGTTCACCAGCAATAACTGCTGAATACAAAACCAAGAGTAACCCCAAAGAATGTTTGGGTATGTACCCAACATAAAAAGAAAATTGTGGGGGCCCGGGAGATAGCATGGAGGTAAGGCTTTTGCCTTTCATGCAAAAGGTCATCGGTTCGAATCTCGGTGCCCCATATGGTACCCCGTGCCTGCCAGGAGCAATTTCTGAGCATGGAGCCAGGAGTAACCCCTGAACACTGCCGGGTGTGACCCAAAAACCAAAAAAAAAAAAAAAAAAAAAAAAAAAAAAAAAAAAAAAAAAAGAAAGAAAATTGTGACAACCAGGTTTTGATTGAAGATACCATGAATATATTCCATTAGCTTTCTGACATATAAATGGTTTTGCTTTTAATTTTTATTATTTCATCTTTTTATTTAATAGTCAGTTCTGGGTAGCCACTTTTCTAGATTACAATATCTCCTTAAAATAATAATTTATTTTGTGGGGTAGGGTTAAGACAGTTTTCTGGATTGGGGAAAGATCTGCACTCTGAAATTAATAGCATGCTTTATTGCTATTGCCCAAGAATGAAATGCAGCTCATATCCTGTGGTGCTGTGATTAACGAGTTACCCTGGTAATGTCAGGGTCAAAAGTCATATCTGGGACTATACAGGGACCCTGTGGTGTGGGGATTAAACTTGGGTCAATTTCATAAAAGGCATTCACTGTAAAGATTATACTAGCTTGTTGGCCCCATTATATCTTTACATATTATATCTTCACATATTGGTTCTAAAAATTAAATAAGTGCTATAAATTATTCCAATGATCATATCATGGACTTTACTGTTTAAATGTGTAGTGAAAGTAGATTTTTTTGTTTAAATGTAAACTCAGTACTAAAGGTCAATACTTTTTTTTTCACTTGTTTTTGCTTTTTTTTTTTTTTTTTTTTTTTTTTTTTTTTTTTTTTTTTTTTTTTTTTTTTTTTTTTTTTTTTTTTTTTTTTTTTTTTTTTTTTTTTTTTTTTTTTTTTTTCTTTTTGCTTTGTTTTGCTTTGTTTGTGGAGTTTCACTTTGTTGTTCTCAGGATTTACACCTAACTCTGTACTCAGAGATCACTCATAGCAGATTCAGGGAACATATGGGATGTTTGGAATCAAACCCAGGTTTGCCACATGCTGTTTCACTGTATTGCATGGGTCTGAGACCAACACTTTTTTTTTTACCGCTCCCCTGAGATCAACACTTTCTTAATTTATTTTAAGAATTGCTGACATTCACTTCAATTTTTACTACTTTTCAAAAAGGTGCCTCCTCCTAAAGTTAAGAAAGATATGATTCATTGAAGCAGCAATTTACTATATGTTCTGTGATTCTATTTACTTATCAATTTTCCTTTTAGGTTAGCCCTTTGAGATTCAATGTCTCATTTTCCAGACCCAAGGGATGGGAGGTAATTTCTGCATAATAACTATCTGTTCCATTCCCTAACAAATTCACTTTGCTTGTAAATAATAATTGTGTTTTAGATGTGAGAGTGTTTACCAAGAGATTAACAATTTGTAAAAGCTCTGACATGGCTGATGTAAAATAATATAATTCAATTTGAAAAGCTATAATTTCAAGTGATGCAGTTTACACTGCTCTTCGTAGTCAAGGTAGGATAAAGCAAACTTCCTGTCAGAGATGATTGGATAATGTGATACATTACCTGATTACAAAATGATTCTGGGAAAACAACCCATTTCTCTATATTAATCTGACTTGTTTAGTGTCCTTTTTCACTCTGCATTTATATGAGCTACTCTGTACCAACCTAATTCTTTTTTATGTGCACTAGCTGGTTTTATTTTTTAAAAAAAAACTCAGTTTCATCTAAACTATGGAAATAAGACAGTTTTGCAAAGTTCTGCACAGATCTTACATGTCTTGAATCTTCTTTTGACATATTTTCTTTGCTCACTACATGTGTAGGTGGTAACAAGGAATCAATAAATGTTCAACATGGTGGATTTCAATCATAGGTACAGAATTTTAATATGACTATCATCACTTTGCACTTCTATGGTGCTATTCATTAGATAGTTTCTTCATATTTTAGTCTTTTGATATTATATTTTTAGAAAATAAAGTTATAGGCATAAAATGTACAATTCAATTTTACACACAAGCAAATACACACTGAATATTAAATTTTTAGAGCTTTTTAAACATTTAATTGAAGAGTTGAATACTTATTGATAAACATCAGTATTCTTAAATACTCATATATATTTTTGTCCCCCAATTCACAATACAGACCAGGCTAAGGTCCTGGGTTTGAGGTGTATATGGGGTGCATTTACTGTAACTCCTCTTTCTATACAGTCAGTGTAAAGAACACAGCCTATGCTAAGAATTGGGAGGCCTTACCTTTTCTTTTTTTGATTTTTAATATATATATATATATATGCATTTCATAGTGTATATGGACCATAGTTTCTTTAGCCATTCATCGATTGAGTGGCATCTAGACTGTTTCCAGATTCTAGCTATTGTAAACAACGCTGCAATGAATATAGGTGTGAGAAAGGGATTTTTGTATTGTACTTTTGTTTTCCTAGGATATATAAGTAGGAGTGGTATAGCTGGATTGTATGGGTGCTCAACTTCCAGCTTTTGAAGAAATCTCCATATAGTTTTCCACAAAGGTTGGACCAGAGGCATTCCCACCAGAACTGAATAAGAGTTCCTTTTTCTCTACATCCCTGCCAGCACTGAGTGTTCTCATTCTTTTTGATATGTGCCAATCTCTGTGGCATGAGTTGGTACCTTGTAGTTGTTTTGATTTGCATCTCCCTGATGATTAGTGATGTGGAGCATTTTTTTCATGTGCCTTTTAGCCATTTGTATTTCTTTTTTGTCAAAGTGTCTGTTCATTTCTTCTTCCCACTTTTTTTATGGGGTTAGATGTTTTTTTCTTGTAAAGTTCTGTCCGTGCCTTGTATATTTTGATTATTAACCCCTTATCTGATAGGTATTGGGTGAATAGTTTCTGCCACTCAGTGGGTGGCTCTTGTATTTTGGGCACTATTTCCTATAAAATCAACACACAGAAATCAATGGCCTTTTTATACACCAATAATGATAGGGAAGAAATGGATATTAAAATGTCAATCCCATTCATATTAGTCTCACATAAACTCAAATACCTTGGAGTCTACTTGACTAAAGATGTGAAGGACATATCTACACAGAGAACTACCATAATCACGTGAATGAATGAGGGAACTGACTGGACAACCTGTCTGGAGTATAGGGGTGATGTGGGAGGGAGGGAGACTTGGGACATTGGTGGTGGGAATGTTGCACTGGTGAAGGGGGTGTTCTTTACATGACTGAAACCTAATCACAAACATATACGTAATCAAAATTGTTAAATAAAGAAAAAATATTTAAAAAAAAGAAAACTATAAAACCCTGCTACAAGAAATAAGAAAAGAAACACGGAAATGGAAATCCATACCCAGCTCTTGGATTGGCAGGATTAATGTCTTTAAAATGACAATACTCCCCAAATAGTACAGATTTAATATTATCCCTCTAAAGATACCCATGACATTTTCCAAAGAAGTGGATCAAACACTTCTGAAATTCATTTGGAACAATAAACACCCACGAATAGCTAAGCAATACTTGGTAAAAGGAATATGGGAGGTATTACTTACCCCAGCTTTAAACTGTATTACAAATCAATAGTTATCAAAATGGCATGGTATTGGAATAAAGACAGACCCTCAGATCAGTGGAACAGGCTTGAGTGCTGAGAGAATGTTCCCAGATATACAATCACCTAATTTATATAAAGGTGCAAGAAATCTTTTATGGAACAGGGAAGGCCTTTTCAATAAGTGGTGCTAGCACAACTGGCTAGCCACTTGTGAAAAAGGGAACTTAGACCTCCAGTAACATCATGTACAAAGGTAAAATCTAAATGGATTAGAGACCTAGATATCAGACCTGAAACCATAAAGTATTTAGAACAACATGTAGGTCAAACATTCTACGACATTGAGACTAAAGGTATCTTTAAAGAGGAAACCATACTCTCCAAACAAATGAAAGCAAAAATAAATAGATGGGACTATATTAAGCTGAGAAACTTCTGCAACTGAACAGAAACAGTATTCTTAAATACTTATATATAAATTGAACTCACACTATTCTGTTCCTGTTGTCATTCTGTATCTGTCATTGCCAATGAAATGCTGAGTATGATGTTCTTCCCTTTACGTATCTTGTAGTTTGAGTACAGATGACCTTTCTTATTTGTTCTAAAATTATTTCCCATAAATAAAAGTTAAAAGTTAAAGAGACATTTTTTCATCTATATCATTCAACAAGACCTTTGATCTCATGAATTATTTAATGGTTATGTTTTAAAACACTCTTGACCCCTCAATGTGTAAACTGATGTATAATGAAACTGTTCTCAAAGAACTCAACTCAAAGAAAAATGATTTAAGTAAAGAATATGTTTTATGCTTTTTTCTAGGTATATATATATATGTATATATGTACAAACATATATGTTTGTTTGTTTGGGGGCCATACCCAGTGACTCTCAGGGGTTACTCCTGGCTATGCACTCAGAAATCACTCCTGGCTTGGGGACCATATGGAATGTTAGGGGATCTAACCTAGACTAGTGTGGGCAAGGCAGATGTCTTACCACTGCTTGCACCACTGCTCTGACTCTGAGTAGGTATATATTAATAACTATTTCTCACATTAAAGAAACTTCTGCAAGGTCTGATTGATATACTAAAAATAGTAAAGATTGAATGCTTATAACTAGCATATCTATATAAATGTCCTGTGAAAACTGCAATGTACCATAACCCTGCACATTTTTCCCAAAAATGTCTATGTGCTCTCTTATCTTTGTGGAATAAGTGTAGGGGTGAAGGAGATTACCAGAACCTGGTAATCTAGTTCATGCTATTGGTTAATTTAAATCTCTCCAGCAGTCAGCCAGATAGATTGGATATGGCTTAAGGGTAGAGATAGAAAATCTATAGGGGACTGAGAAAGATTCAACTTAATCTGACCCCTTACTTGTGCATGAACAAGCTGCAAGAAACCAGCGGTTCTTAACAACATGGTGTGAGAACAAGAGAGTTAAAGCGACAAATAGCTGTCACTTCTGAATCTGGACTTTAGGAGTAAAGCCAGAGAGTTACAGTAGCACACAAAAGAGAAGCAGACCTTGGACTAGGAGGGAAGCAAAGGATTTGGCGCATCTCAAAACCATGGGAAAGGATAAGTGATGTCACATAATGGAATAGGGAGAAAAATTAAGGACAGGATGAATGATATTATACACATATAATTTGTAATAATGGAGGGGGATGGATATTAAGAGAGGGAGACCTTCACATCAAGGAGGTGTCTAAAACTACCTGAATAAATCTAACAGTAAAAATCATTAATCTCACAAGGATTGGGTGTTTTGCATGCTAATTTGACATGAAATCAAGGAACCACTCAAAATCTAACTAGTTTTGAAATGAGTTTAAGACCATCTATTTTAGCAAGTTTTAAGGTAAAATTTACATTTTTAACCATAAAAACAATATTTTACTATATCTCTACAAATCAATTATCTTATAAACTGGATCTTTTTGATCTTTACAAAGTATTTCTTTTATCTCTTCCACTTGGTAATCAAAATATAACTCTTAGTTCTAAAAGTTTGATCATTTTAGGATTCTCTTTATAAGTGGAATAATATAATTTTTAGCTTCTAACTTATTTCACTAAGCATAGTATGTTTCTGGTTTATCTATGTTGTTGTAAATTGCCAAATTATTGTTCTGTTAATTTATTTTGGGGAGGGTCAACATCAAGTGGTGCTCAGGATTTCCACCTAACTCTGTGCTCAGTGACCAGGCCTGATGAGGCTCAGGGAACCATATGTGATTCAGGGATCAAACCTGGGTTGACTGCAGTCAAGGCATATGCTCTACATGCTGTCCTATAGTTCCCTTTCCAGAGTTTCATTTTTAAAAGTTGAATAATATTCTGTGCATAAAAATTGAGTACAAGTTTTATCCATTCATCCATTAATGATCAATAAGGTTTCTTCCTTCCTTGGTTATTATAATTATCTAATGAACATGTGAAGGCAGGTATCTCTGATATCTTGATTCCAGTTTATATAGACAAAAATAGCCTTAGTGAAACAAATTTTTTTGTTTTCAACATTTTAAACCTTGAAAGAGCAACTTAATATGTTCAGTCTTTGTACTCCGTATTAGTCACTTAAGAATAAAATTTAACCGTTCATCTTTCCTAAACAAGTAACAATATCCCACAGAAATTGTTGGTAAGCTTATGGCTTTTTGAGGAAATATTTCTCCTATTTAGATTTGTTGCACTTATTAGCTCATTTTAATTATAAGTAAATCTCAAACATGCCCCAATGATCCAGATTTTAAATGCCAACAAGAAGGTAAGGGAAATTGTTGATAAAGTAATTCTGTTAGGCAATTTCTTCTCTTGGGGTACCAAGAATATATTGGAGTTGACCTTTTATGTGTCTTGTGTTTCTGATCAAGATAATCATTCTATCTGATTCTGACAATGGTCTGCTTTTACCATCAACTAACATATCAAGAGGCAATGGACATAAGTGTTGGACTGTATCTAGTAATTATCATAGTAATGATCTTCACTGTTTTCTCTGAAGCTGAATTAATTCTATGACATTGGGAACAGACTTGTGTAATCCTACTCAAACAAACAAACAAACAAAAACCCAAAAAACCAACAACCTTAGAACAGTTTTCTATACTAATTGCATCATATATACTTCAATGGGCAGAATACCAGTGCTTCCTTTTATCCACATCTTTGGCAACACCTGTTATTTTCTGCCTTTTTCATAATAATCATCTTAAGTTTCAGGACTATATCATTGTGACTCTGCATCTTGCATTTTCCTGAAAACTAGTGATACTGAACATTTTTATAGGGGTTTTCTTTAGGAAAAATATAATTTATCTAAAAATGCCTATTTTGACAATTTTGAGGGATTTAAGGTCACACCCAGCAGTGATTAAGGATTACACCTGATTCTGCACTCAAGAAACAGTACTGGCAGGTCTTGGAGGACAATATCATATTTAAGGGATTAAACATGGGTCAATGCATTCAAGACATTTTGTCACTTTTTTGCTTTGTTTTGTTTTTTTTGGGGGGGTCACACCCAGCAGTGCTCAGGGGTTACTCCTGGCTCCATGCTCAGAAATTGCTCCTGGCAGGCATGGGGGACCATATGGGGCACCGGGATTGGAACCGATGACCTTTTGCATGAAAGGCAAGCGCCTTACCTCCATGCTATCTCCCGGGCCCCATTTTGTCACTTTTTAATTAGTCTCTTTGTTGTGCTATATTTGTTGATCCTATTAAGTTATCTATAGCTAACATAAAATATGTCATCAAAGATTCGAATAGAATGTTAGATAGCAATTAAAGTGTTCTCCAGAGGAAATGAAAATAACTTGTTTACCTTAATATGATATATTAGGTCATTTGTATTTTACAAATAGAAAATAGTATAAATATGAGTTGGATTGTGTCTGTCAGTTATGACTATGTGTTCTTTATTTAGCTGCATTTTTGTCAAGAAAATTAGATGATGAAATGAAACTGTAGTAAAACAGAATTTACTAATATTCACAGAACATTCTGGAAGACAATTTATGTGTTTATACCTTTTGCAAATTATCTGGAATTTAATAAACTGATGTAACAGTTAAATAAATACTAAAAAGATATAAATGCTGTACATAGTTTTTAGTTTCACATTGCTAAAAATACTTCTCAATCTTGATGAAAATGTTTTTTATATCTGTAGACTGAAAACATACTGTCGTGACAGCACTGTCATATAATCTTAATTAGGAATATTAAAAACAAAAAAATGCATAAGAAGTCTATCCCAAAATAGAATATACATTAATACTTTGGAAATATGACTATTTAAACAACTCATGTGTATGAAAGTTTACTGACACAATATGACAGTAATTAGAAATTTTTGGATTACTGAAATAGAAAAAATTGTATTTAAAATTTTAAGTGAACATCTGTTACCACAAGAAACATTAAAGAAAAATCCATCAAAATTGTGTATTTAGATGTAATAAGTTATTTATAGACTAAAATAATTATTAATAATTTTAAATTCTGCTGTGCAGACTGAGATAATTAACTTCTAACTTGAAAAATTCATTACTATTGAAGTAAAAGAAATCAACCTGTTCAACATATAAGAGACATAGTAACAGTTAATGTTATTTATTATTTTATTATTATTATTTTTAGATATTCTCACTAAGTAAAGAATAACTAAAGCATTAATTTCTGTGGTATTAATCGCTATACTTAATTCACATACTTTTGTCAAACAGTAAAAGTTTTATAAAATCATAAAATAATCAAATGGATTCTAATTTTGTTTTTAGACTTCTGATTCTGATATCAGTATAGTGGAAGAAAGTGTGAAAACTGTCTTTTGAGGATCCCAGAGGAACTCTACTTTCTCTTCTGAGTAGTATTGACTAAATTTATATAATTTTTTTTCAATCTATTAGCAACTCTGAAAATAGCTCTCAGAGTTTCCTTTGACATTGTTACAGAAGTATAGTATTTGATGACACAGTATAAAATCATATAATTCTTGAAAGACATATTTTTACTAAAATATTGACAGATATAAAAATTAATTGTTAAATAAACCTTTTCTCTTATATACGAATTCCTGTTTCTAAGTGCTACTATGAATATGTAGAATTCTCCATTAAACAATTTTTTCCTTTACATGTATATACTATAATAGATACATATACTCACATGTATACAGTCAGCAATATACTATAAGCTATATGGAACAGGGTATATTATATATTATACATATGCACTTATATATCTCAAGTGAATTAAAGTATATGGTATAATATGAATAAAATATCCAAAAATATTTTTGGCAAAAACATAGGTTAATAGGTATACTTACATTCTAACTTCTTACTCGCTCTTCCAGATGACTTCTGTATCCAAAATTTGGATCCAGAAAAATGGTCCATTTATTTTCTCTATTACAATGGCTGCTATTAATTTTAAGTTTTCTTGTATTTTTGTGTTGTTGGCTGTTATTATTATTTTTCTTTCTTTAGAACGTTTGGTTGTATTATACTTTACCAAAATATTATGATCAGTTAAGACTCCTTGATTATCATTAATAGAGTCACCAATTTGAGTTCTGGGAACAGATTCATTATGTTAGTTTGTGATAATATTCTTGTTATTTTTTTGTTGTTTTGTTTTTTTGTTTTTGGACCACACCCACTCAGGGGTTACTCCTGGCTATGTGCTCAGAAATTGCTCCTGGCTTGAGGAACCATATAGGACACCAGGATTGAACCGCAGTTCGTCTTTGATCAGCGTGTGCAAGGAAAACACCCTACCACTTGTGCTGCCACTCCAGTCCCTGTGGTAATATTCTTTCTGATATTTGTTTTCTCTTGCCACACCTTGAATGTTCAGTGGATCCTCCTGGCTCTGGGGACCATATGGGATGCTGGGGATTGAACTATAGTTATCTTATTCTTATTCTTTTGGCATAGACAATCTAGTTCTAAAGCACTATTTCTCTTTCTTTTATTTAAGAATACCAAGGAACTTGAAACATTCTCCCATAGCATACTTTCCACTAGACTCACCTGGAGAGCACAGAAAGCTAGTATAATTTGTTTCTTCTCAATAAGTCCTGTGATTAATATAGGTTCTTAGATTCTTAGATGTTATTACCATCTTGAGCCACCCCCCTGATGTGCAGTCTTAAATATTCAATATCTTACTAGGATAGTGACAGTAGATTGGATTTATATATTATGCAGCCTAAGTATGTTTTAAAAAAGCATCTTTTGGATCAGAGTGATAGCACAGAGGTAAGGTGTTTGCCTTACATGTGATCATCCTGGAATGGAGTCGGGTTTGATGCAAGTTCAGGCCTCTCATATTGTCCCCGAGCCTGCCAGGAGCAATTTCTGAGTGCAGAGTCAGTAGTAACCCCTAAGTGCCACTGAGTGTGGCCCAAGAAACAAAACAAACGAAAAAAGCATTTCTTTTCTAAGCTCCCACCCCAACACATGAATACAATTTCATCTTTTCATATTTCTTCTCACTTCAATAAGTTATTCATGATTCTTCAAAATAACCATCTGAAGATTCAAGTTATGTGTGACTTTTTGGGGGTTCCAAAAATATATAGTTCTATAGTGTATAATTCTATAGTTAAAAAGCATGGAGCCAGGAGTGGCCCCTGAGCACTGCCGGGTGTGACCCAAAAACCAAAAAGAAAAAAAAAAAAAAAGAAAACTTTTACAATTTACTAGTGTCACACGAAGTATACAAATTTAAAATATTGAGTATAGTCAATTTATTCTTTTGATTTAACTTATATGTTAAGATCATAGTTGAGAGTTGGAGAAATAGTACAGTGGGGAAGGTATTTGCCTTGCATATATATGGTCAACCTTGATTTGATCTCTGCACCCCATATGATATCCTGAGCACTGTCAGGAAGGATGCCTGGGCACAGAGCTATGAGAAGCCCTGAGCTCCATCAAGTGTTGCCCAAAATCCAAACTAAAATAAAATATATTACAAGCCCATGTTCGTGCAGATTTTTACTATAAGTCAGCAACTTCACTACCTTACAAAATCATTTTATTTTCCAGGACAATTTTATTTTCAAATAAAATTTAGATTCAGCTTGTCAGTTTCTATCTAGAAGCCTGATTTTATTCTGCAAAAGGCCATAATATCTATATCAATCTCTTGAATGTTAGCATTTAACAACATGAATAACTGATACCTGATGATCCTTAATTATGAAATATTTTATCATACATTTATATCTTCATCTTAATTTTCTTTCAAAGATATTTCTAGTTTTTTAATAAGTTATATATGTCTTCTCTTAAATTCATTTTGGTATTGTAAAACTTTTTATTTGGAATCTTATATTTAAAATGTTCTATTACTAGTGAACTTAATATTATGTGCATAGTATTATATCTTGAAAAAGTGCTACACTCATTTGTCAACTGCAGCCATGTTTATAAGTTTTTATCTGATTTTCCATATGAATATGTCATTTATAATAGAGATGTCTTTAGTCCTTTATTCTTGATTTTTTACAGTATTATTAGTGACTTTGAATATTCTATCAAATAAAAGTTGCTGGTATAAAAGTCATTTAATACTGTTCTATAATTATTTTTATATGTTGTGTTTAATTTATAGAAGAAATTGGTTTCTATCAAAAGTACATAATAATGGTTGCTACAATATTTGATGTATGGCAAGGCCCTTATTCTTTTTTGTTTGTTTGTTTTAGTTTTTGTTTTGGGTACACACAGTGATACTCAGGGTTTACTCGTGGCTTTATACTCAGAAATAGGTTTTGGCAGGGTTGGAAGACCCATGTGGATGCTGCAGATTGAACCCATATCTGTTGTTTACAAGACAAGCACCCTACCTGCTCTGCTACCAGTTGGGGCCCAAATTCCTTCTTAAATAATAAAACAGTTGAGCTTGTTAAATATTATAAATTATAAAACAATAAACTTAGTTTATGTTATAACAAATCTCAAACTCATTTTAGTCATGCAAATTGTACAATATCTTAATATTTGAAAGTGGTCCTTTAATTCTAACAAAATTCACACCATTCTCTAGAATATAGATTTCAATTTCTAAGTAAAATTTTATCCTCTTTAAACTTCTTTTGGGGACAAGACTATAAGAAATGATCAAGCAGAGTTTTATATTGGAGGATTATTCATTTGAAAGTGTAAATCTATTTCCCTCTCACACCAGAAATTGGTAACAAAATGATTGATGGATAGCCTACAAGTGATTGAAGAGAGTATCAACACATTTAAGAAAAAGAACTGAAATTTTCCCCCTTGAGCCTCTAGAAACCATTATCAAATCCAATTTACTTTGTCTGTGGATAATATGGATATTGTGAGAAATTAATATCCATAGTTGTCACAATTTCTATTTTTATTCTACCAAATAAATATTTAATTCAATACAAAATATTACTGTAAATACATATTTATTTCTTAGATATAGATATTATATTATTTATTTTAATATACTATTCTATAAATTAGTTCACTTTTAGTGAATAAAACGAGAGTTAGCATTCCTGTATATTATTTTATACAAATCATATTTTTGCCAAATCAATTGGCTTAGTGGAGATTATTTTCTGCTGGAATTCTTCTTGGAGGATAAAATTGTATCATGACAATATCTAAGTAATCTACTGAGAATGTTAGGTGTATCTGGGAATTAAATTAGGAAATCTTTCCTAAAAATTAAGTTTCAAAGTTTTATAAATCTTTACTGTATAAAAGATGTTTTACCTAGAAACTATAAAATAGCCTTTAATATTTTTCGATTTTATGAATCTAAATGAATATGAAATTCATAGTTAGGGCTATTGAGTAATGGAACTATCACATATAGAAATATGCACTTTCAAATAGAACTAATGTTTTGAAGTAAATCTTAGGAAGACTCTTGACAAGTGATATGGGAAAACTGGTCAGCCACATGTAAAACAATTAACTCAGACCTCTATCTCACATCATAAACAAAAGACAACTCAAATTGAACTGAAACTTCCATAGAGTACCTGAATTAACGTATTTTATTGACGAGAACATAGACATAACCCTTTATGGCACTGAGTCTAGAGGCAGTTTCAACAATTCTGTGTAACTGGCCAAGAAAACTGAAGCAATGATAAACAAATGGGACTGTATCAAATTAACTTTTCTATAGTGCAAGAAAGACATACAAAATAATAAAAATAAAGCCCAATGATAAAGAGAAAATATGTTTCTATTATCCCTCTAATAAGGTGCACAAACATATGTACATGCACATACACAAGGCACTAGGAAAGCTAAACTGGAGCATTCACTCTATTCAAAAATGATTAAAAGAGATCAACAGAAAATTCTTCAAGAAAAACAATATGTATGTATATATAAACATATATACATATATATATATATATGTGTGGCACACATTAACAACAACAACAATAACAATAACAGCAACAAAAAACAAAACCTGACAGTGCTGGCATGTCTGATGAACAAAAAGGAACACTCATTGGCCTGGAAATGCCAGCTGGTTCAACCCTATCGGAAAGTAGTCTTAGCACTAAGAAAACTAATGATTGAGTTTCCGTATGACTCAGCAATTCTGTTTTGGGGTACTTACTTCAAGGGTCCAAACACTTTTAATAAAACCATTTGTACAGCACTATTTGCATTGTAACATTATTCACAAATACCACAATCTGGGAAAATAAGTGTCTAAGAATAAATGGTTGAGTAGTGAAATTATGGTATAAATGCAAAATAAGAGGAGGAGATAGCATGGAGGTAAGGCGTTTGCCTTTCATGCAAAAGGTCATCGGTTCGAATCCCGGTGCCCCATATGGTCCCCCGTGCCTGTCAGGAGCAATTTCTGAGCATGGAGCCAGGAATAACCCCTGGGCTGCCGGGTGTGACCCAAAAACAAAACAAAAAAATGCAAAATAAAATACTATACGAGAAGATAAAATCCTTGAATTTACTGCTATGTGGATTGAACTGGAAGTATTCTGTGTATGATGTCAGTCAGGAGAGGCACAGCTACAGAATGATCTCTCAAATATGTTCGATATAAAAATCATAGTGAATGAAAAATGGCCCAAATTATGAAAATCTGCAAACTAATCTAAATATCTGAATTTAGCAAAATGAAAAAATGCTTTGGGCAGGAGTGGAGAGTCACCATGAGTCACAGGATGCTGAGACAAGAGATGCGAGAGAAGCACTCAGATGGGTTTTTTGGTATTGGCATTTATGTACAAAACCCTTTCTCTAACAGTACTCAAAATAATTATGACTATATAGCATTTTCTTTGTTGTTTTTTGGGGACCACACCTGGTAACGCTCAGGGGTTACTCATGGCTATGCGCTCAAAAATCGCTCCTGGCTTGAGGAACCATATGGGACACCGAAGGATCAAACCGTGATCCATCCTAGGTTAGCGCATGAAAGGCAAGAGCCCAACCGCTTGTGCAATCACTCCTGCCCCTGACTATATAACTTTTAAAAGAAAGTTCCTTTAAAAGAGGTTTTTTTAATTAAGTCCAGCAAAGTTTACTAGGGATAATTGATAAGGTAAAAACTGAAGCATGGATATTTCTAATTCATTTAACTCCTCTCCTTAAGACTTTATATTCTTAGAAAGAAAACAATTTTTAATTGCCTGCATGTTCATATTTACTACAAATTATATGTGTACAGAGTCTTTGCCAATCTGTTTACTACAATATTTGCTCTTGCATAAAATTTGCTGTGTGATTTTGCATGGTTTTGTAGACTTCTTAATGTTTTAGTGTCTAGACTCCAAAAAAATTAATTTTCACAAACTAAGATCACAAACAGATGGAGTAGCTCATATTTAAAAACAGTAAGATATATGATTATAATACCTAGATATGCTAGATGTGTTACTTTCAAATATATCACTAAATTTAAAGGACTATGCTCATAATATATTTCTTATACTACTTATATTTTCTTTATACAAAGGGTCTATAGCTCTGCTTGTCTTGCAGAATACATATTTAATAAAATTATTTCTCTTTATAGAAATATGTTTACCTTCAAGGATTAGGTGACTGAAAAGAATAAGACTTAACTCTACACATATTTCAACTATATGTTTCAAAGAAATTTTATTGGAGAAGAAACAAAGTATAAACTATACTAGGGAATAGTCATCAAAACCAACTGCTGTAATAGTGAAGCATATTCTTATTTATGTAAAGGGAATTGAGTTGCTTTGGTAGTAATAAACCTTATTAAGTGTGAGAATGTATGAAGCATTTTGACTATTATGCCTAACATTTATAGACTAAAAGAAGCATTATTCTGTTATTTTTCCCCAGTGAGCCAATATTCCATTATCGAGGAAATATTTCTTCATTTAAAAATATGTCAAGTTTTAGGACTAAAATATTTCTTTAACTATGATTTTAGTGACTGTTATCACTATGTTCACTACTTTAATCCAGTGAATTTTAGGAACCTAGACGATTCACATTTAAGTTGTTAGAGTTTCATCATTAATAGCCAGAGTCAGGGAAAAAAACCTAGGTGCCTAACAACAGATGAGTGTCTAAAGAAATTGGTACAACTACACAATGAAATACTATGCAACTGTTAGGGAAAAAATGAAATTATGAAATTTGCCTTTAGTTGGATGTATATGGGGACTATTATACTAGTTAAATAACTCAGAGGGAGAGAAACAGACAGATGCAGAATCATCTCACTCATCTGTGGGATTTAAGAAAAGTAAAAGACAGTATGGTAATAATGCCCAGAGACAATAGATATGAGGAACAGAAGTGGTGAACAGAGAGAAATAATTATAAAATGACTACATTGACTGATAGTGAGAGAGATAAATAGAATGCCTGTCTCAGACAAGGGATGAAAAATGATGAAAATAGGGGACATTTGTGGTTGGAAAGCTGCACTGGTAAAAGGGCATGTAAATGTTAATACTGAAACTCAACTACAAACATGTTTGTAACCATGGTGCTTAAATAAATTATTTAAATAAATTAATAAAATTTAATTTTAAACAAAATATTGTTTATATTTTAGTAGCTGCTCGTGGATTTTTTACTCAATTCTATACATTTAGATGTTTAAACCATTAGGGCCAAGATATTATATATAAAAGTAAGATGGTGTTTGCCATGCAGCCTACCTTGGTATGATAACTGGTTCTCATATGACCCACTCAGCTCTGTCAGAGGCAACTCAAGAGCACTGAGACATGATTAGCCCCTGAATACCTCAATGTGTAGCCCTAAATTCAAAAAGAGTAAAAGAAAACATTGGAGGTTAATATTGAGGATACTTGCATGTAGAATATATATATGTATACTTATAATTCTTAATATAGTTTAATTCCTTCAAAAAAGAATAACAGATTTTTCCCTTGTATTCATTGCTCAATCAGCTTTATAACAAAATAATTTTAAATAAAGAACCATGATTGATAAAGTTATTGCTAGCTGAGTTTAAGACATATAATGATCTAACACCAATCTCATCATTCATGTCAACTTCCATCCACCAATGTTCTCAAATTCCCTCATGCCCCCACAACCCGTCACCTTGACAGGCATATTTTGTTTTTGTTTGCCTTAACTAAATTCTAAACTGAATTACCATGAGATACAGTTACAAAGTTGTCCATTATTGTGTTTCAGTCATAAATTGTACAACCTTCATAGTGCACATCTCCCATCACCAATGTCCCAGTTTCTCTTCTTTTTTTTTCCCCTGTCTTTCTTCCTAGAAAGACACATTTTAAAGTTTAATGACTATAGTTTGTATTTTCATGTTTTTAGTAATTTTGTCACTTTTTTTTCTTTGGTTTCTGGTCATAGTGGGCAGTGGGCAGTGGTTACTCCTGGTTCTGTGCTCAGGAATCACTCCTGATGGGCTTGGGGTACTGTGTAGAGCTCCAACCCAGGTCAGTCATAGGCAAAGTAAATTCAATATTTCCTGTGCTATTGCTCTGCCCCTATTTTGTGACATTTTTAAGAGAAAAGTTGTGTACATATGACAATAAAATATACCCAATAATGAATTTTAGGACTAGATGGGCCTAGAGATAATTTGATACTTTCTCCGTGGTAATATAATTTTGAATCCTTAATGGTGACATTTGTGTTTGCTATAAAATATATTTTTGGGGGTTGTGTTTCCTTTTCTTTTGTTGTTAAACAAGAAAGATTTTAATGAAACTTATTTAGAAGGATGTGAGAGGAGAGAAAGGGATAAATGTGTATTCAAAAGAGAATACCGGATTCTCCAGAGTGGAACTAGGCAAGCAACGAAGCATAGAAGCAAGCAACTCAGAGAAATATTCAAGGCAGAACATGGACTTGACGATAAAACCAACCACATAGTACTTTATTTACTATAAATATTGTGCAGATATCTGTTGCATGACAAGGGAAAAAAGACAAAGAGAGCAAAATATTTGAATACAAATATATACATTATAAAAGATAAAGAAATACTAATGCAATTATTATTTTCTTTTCTATTTCTGATCATGTGGCTCTATGTATAACTACAGTTATCTACACTCAATTTTTACTTTTTTGTATTAGCAAGTATCTCCTTTTCTTAATGTTCTCATATATTCTTTTTTTAAAAGATTTTTATTTCTTCCAGTACCTTGAATGTTTTATTCTCAAAGAACCAATAATAATGATCTCTAGATTTTGTGGTAAAGAGTTTGTGTTGACCTTATTCATAGGACAAGGTAATATTGACTGATTTCATCAAAATACCATTATATTCTAAAAATACACTTTCTTATTCCTTTTTGTGGATTAGCAGTACTTTACTTACAGTTAGGTAGTCAGAATTACTCAAATTAATTTTATAGTAGTTTTCTTTAAATTGTTTATTAATTAAGAAGCATGAGAAGCCCCAAATGGCTGGTAACATTAACTTTCATTCAATTTCATCATTGTTGACGAAATTGAAAAATGTATTCCTCTGTTGATATGAAATCTTGAGGTCAACAAAATTTACATAATTGGAAACTAATAGCAAATATTTTTCTAGTACTTCATTACTGGTAATTGAGATATTATTTACTCTCTTTGAAGCTATACCCAATAGTTCCAATGATAAGAGTAAGAATGCAAATATATTAGATATTTATTAAGATCATGTAGAGGTACCCAGATATTTAGTCCTAGCTCTGTATGCTTTTGCAAACTAAACAAGTTGGTACAATATTTGTGTTTCAACATGTAAATTTATGTTACTCGCAAACTAGCTATTTCAAGATATTAAAGCACAGTGTCAGTAAATTCTATAAACAGAGATTCATTACTGTACTTCATTTAATATAATGTTTGTTCCTTGTTGATAAAAAACATTATTTGCAAAGAAGTTTTAACTACTAAGTAGTCATATCTATTGTAGAATCTGTTCTTCTTCTGGATCCCACTCAATTTTAATATTTTAGTTCACTTGGTAAATGCATATGAAGTAAAGTATTCAAATGAGGATTACATAACTTACCAAATTCAAAGACTTATTAGATATTGTGTCTCTTTTATGGTTCTAAGAGGAGTTAGATACAGCAACTGATTATTTACCTTTTTAAAAATACCTTAATATTTTTTACATCAGATGTAAAAATCCCTTCAAGTTTTGTATAACTTTCTTTCTTCCTCTGTATAGAAAAATTGTCTTACCATTAAGTGTAAAATAGCTGCTACTTTCTCCCATTTCAGTATAATGAAAATATGTGATATCTTGAATAATGGTAATAATAAAGACACTTAGAAACTAAATTATGTTATATTTCTGTAAAAATTATGGCATATAGCACTATATATTTACATGTCTAACATATCTAGAACAGTATAGGTGAATTACTGGCCTTGCTAGCTCAGAATAAAAACTGATTTGGAGTTTTTCACTAGTAAACATGGAGTAAAATAATTGTATGCTAAGTAGCTGCATACCAAATACCAGGGGATGTGTTCCTTTATTCAAGCAAATAAAACAACATCTGCTACCATATTCTCTCAAGGAATTATCAATGGATTAAGTATACAGTAATCTACTGCACTTTCTAATAACTACCATCTGTTTTTCTGAATAGGACAAGGAGGTGAGTGGAATGCAATGGTGGTAGGGGTATCATCAACTCTGCTTCTTTCAAGTCCCTGGCTGAATTTCTAGTTTCTTCAGTTTTTCTAAGTTCACTCACCTCTAGTGGTTTCTATTTACTCATCTCTAATTCTTTTCTACATATTTCCTTTATTACACAGGTCAGGATGTCAATTAGAAAAATTTTCCTGATATATATCAATTCTAATTCTAATTTTCAGAAACAATCACAGATAGGATATGGCACCAAAGCCATTTTGAGTTGAATTTGACTTAAAATTTTGGATTATTTGATTTCCATAAATCATATTTAGGTGCTTCAAGAATAATTTTGGAGTTTTGGAATTATTGTTAGTTCATAGTCAATGTTCAAAATTAAATGAAAAAAAAAAACAACATTTCTGCCTTTTACCAAAAACAAAGTTTGCGTTACAAATATTTATTGTCACTTAAGATCAGGAGAAGGATCACAACATATAGTTTTGTTTGTTTTGTTTTGAGAACATGCTTGGCAGTTCTCAGAAATTATTTTTGGCTCTGCACTTGGGAATCATTCTTGGCTGGCTTGGGGGAACCACATGGGATGCCAGAGATTGAACCCAGGACTATCAAGTATAAGGCAAACACCTAGCAGGCTGTACTATTGCTTTGTCCCTCACAATAGACTTTCAGCATTTGTAACGTGGATTTTTCATCAAACATGTGCTGATAAGCTCTTCAGGCCTGGAAATTAAATTAGGACAGTCAATTTCACTTTTATGATAGTTTTTTTTTTCAGTTTCACAGCTGAGGGTCATCAAATAATACAAAGCATTGAGGCTCATACATTGCATATAGGAGTCCTGGTTATATTCCTGTTCCCCCATATTTCACTTAGAACTTACTCAGACAGCACACTCAATTACTGCCATGTGGATTAAAAACCAGAAAGAAAAAAATTCAGTTTATATATAATTACATATTCAGTTTTCTTGTTATACATTTTTTCACTATGAACAACATCATTACAAATGAGCCAAAAACAAAGGTAACTGATCTAAACAGTTCTTGACTCTGCTTAGCAAGTTTCATCCAATTTTTTGCTTTTGAATGTTGAGTGATGTCACTTCCTTCCTTCCACCTATAAATGTAACTATTCTATTTTTACTTGTTTTCCAATTCAAGGACTACATTTCCACTGTGAGGTATGGTTTATAGAGAAGAGTATGGAGCACACAAGTCTTCATGATGCAAGGTGTCCCAGGATAAATTATTATTCTCATAGATTGGTGGGAAGTATGTCTTTGGAAAGATTCTAGCAAGTGTGCATAAGATTTAAATGATAGGCCTCGCTAACATTTTAATCTTCTTTAGCTTTTGAATCTGGCATTTCTAATTTTCTCTTGGAGTGCTACCTTTTCATCTTTCTTATAGCCAATAACAAAATGAACAATTAGTATTTTTTTAACTCTGATATATAAGACTAGTTTACTGAGTCTATATGAATAAAAATTACCTGAGTCAACTTTATGGTCTTTACATCATTATCTTATACCCTTAGTATACATTCTAACACATTTTCTGAAATTCTGTCTGTATAAATTATAGATAAAAATAATTACATTGAAATGCATCAGAGTTCCTCACTGATTATGATTTATACATTTCTGATAGAGATCTTTTCGGACTCTAGATGAGATAAAAGTCTAGAAGCATAAAATACTATCTAAGGTGGGCTATAAAGAGCTATAAGGGCTATAAGTTGCACCAACATGATCTTGCATGGCAAGTGCAAGGGAAACCGAAAGTTTTCTAAGGCAACATAGAGCTAGTTCTCTCTAACAAAAATGATGGAATAACTAATTCCTTGTGGTTAAGGAAGTTTTTTCTATTTGGACTTGAGGTACACTCTGTCAAAGAAGACCCACCATAGTCTAAAGTTTAATATCCATTTTCTTATATTTTTCATATCACCATAAAATTAATAGTATCATATTGTTTCTAAAATTTTAACAGAAAACACTGCAAGAATAGGAGTTCAATTTACATTATAATTTATCTGGTGACAAACCAAGATAAAAACATTTGATTTTCAATAATCTCAACTTGCAACTACAAAAGATGAAGGTCTCTGTCAGGTCATACATAGAAGCTTTTAGTGATTTATGCAATGTCTGAGCTGGTAATTTGAATCCCTGAACTTATTTTCTTTTACCATCTTGTACAAATACATTAAAAAAACTGTGAAACCTTATTTTGTTATTTTCCTAAAAATGTTTGTAACTATAAAAACGCAGAGCTCCTTGTCTCACGTATTTGATTTATAGAATACTTTATTTATATTTAAAGATGATACCATGACTATAAATACTTGTTCTATAATTTAAGAGTCATTAGCATTTTTAAATATCAGGGTAGTATCAGAAATTTTTCATTCAACTCATAAAACTATTTATTTATTTATTTACTTATTTTGGTTTCTGGGCCACACCAAATGGCTTGCAAGAGTTACTCCTGACTCTGCTTTCAGACTTCGCTCTGGCAGGCTTGGGGGACCATATGGAACACTAGGGATCAAACCTAGGTCAGTCCCATGTTGACCACATAAAGGGCAAATGCCCTATCCGCTGTGATATAGCCTTGGCTTCTCACAAAACTCTTTAGGGCTCTTTTGTATCTCTATAATTATTCTTGTTAACAAATATATTTTAGAGTAGGTTCGGTTAGAAAATATGTTCACACATATTTAGATATTGAAATATAAGCATATTGGGGCTGGTACGATAGCACAGCAGTAGGGCGTTTGCCTTGCATGCAGGTGACCCAGGGTGGATCTGGATTCTATCCCCAGTGTCCCATATGGTGCCCCAAGTCAGTAGCAATTTCTGAGTGCATAGCTATGAGTAACCCCTGAGTATCACTGCATGTGGCCCATAAATAAAAATAAAAACAAAAAGTGAAATATAAATATTTCATAAATATTGTATATATACATATGAAATATATATCATCTATACGTATGAAATATATATATGAAACAGGTTCACAGGATTGGTTAAGAAGATTCAAAATTTGTGTTTGGGCACAAGAGAGCCATTAGAAAAGGCATCTGCTTGCTCACTGCCTTAGTTCCAGTTTTTCTGCCTTAGGCAGTCAAGAAGACAGTGAACATAACCTCTTTAGGACCCAGCACAGGGTTAACTGTCTCTGCCCAATAAGGATGGAGGCTGGTTCCTGCCATGTGTTTGGACACAAAAGAGCCATTAGAAAAGGCTTCTGCCTCTCCCCCTACCTGCTTTCCTGTGTGAGGCAGCCAAGAAGAAGACAGTGAACATGACCTCTTTAGGACCAGCACAAGGTAAGATATTTCTGCCCAATATAAATGGGGGCAGAGGAGCGTGGCACCTCCTCTTCAATCTTTGATCAGATGATCTTCTACCAGGGATCCTCAAATTTTTAAACAGGGGCCCAGTTCACTGTCCCTCAGACCATTGGAGGGCCAGAGTATAGTAAAAACAAAAATTATGAACAAATTCCTATGCACACTGCATACATCTAATTTTGATGTGAAGAAACAAAACAGGAACAAATACAATATGTGGCCTGCGGGCCGTAGTTTGAGGACCACTATTAGCCCATGAATCCCACCAAAACATGTAGTATATAACACACTAAAAACATGGCCAGGGGAAAACAATGCATGACAGTACCATCTATAGAGTATGAGGATAGCAGCTCTGATGACCTGAAAAGTGCCAACCATCTACTTAACCCTTCAGATAAGGAGTTTAGAGTAGAAACATGGAAGATGTTCAGAGAACTCAAAGTAAGCATAGATTGAGCTGAACAGATAACAAAGATAGGCATCAGAAAAATCCAAACTGAAATAAGAGGATTAAAAAACTCTGTAGATGAAATGAAAACTTTAATGGAATACCATTCCAACAAAGTAATAGCCATTGAGGAAAGAGTGAGTGAATTGGAAGATGAAATGCAGAACAACCCCATACAGCAGAAAAGAACCTTAAAGCAAATGATCAGGCAATATTTAAGGAAAACAATCCTTAAGCAATATGAACAGATGAAAATGGAAGTTTGCTTAAAACAACAAAAAGAATATAAGAATTATTGGAGTCTGAGAGACTCAGGAATAAAATCCCCAGGAAGAATCAACAGTCAAGGACATCACTACAAAGAAACTTCCAGAGCTAAAGGCTGCATGCAACCAAATCCTGCATGCCCAAAGAATTACCAGTAAAAGAGACAGAGACCAGAAGAAAAGCACACCAAGACACATCCTAGTTACAATAAAGAATCCCATAGAAAGGAATAGAATACTGAAAACAGCAAGATCAAAAGGGGAAATTACATTCAAAGGAGCATCCTTAAGATTTACAGCAGACGTGTCATAAGAAACCCTCAGGGCCAGAAGACAGTGGTGGGATAATGTGACAAAATTCAATGAAATGAATGCTTCACTTAGAATATTGCATCCAGCCAGACTCACTCTCAGGTATAAAGGAAGTATACGTAGCTTCACCAATAAACAGCAGCTCAAAAATTTTACAGACACAAAACGAGCCTTAAAAGATAAAGTGAAAGATCTACTTTAGTTAAGAGACTCCTAAAGGCACACTAAACTTACAAACAAAGATGGCCCTAAATCCCAAGAAAATTTTCTCTCTCAATTTCAATGGGCCAAATACACTAATTATGAGACACAGAGTGACAAAATGGATCAAAAAACTGAATCAAACATTCTGCTGCCTACAAAAATATTTCTAAATAGTCATAAAAAAACACGGACTCAAAATCGAAGCTGTAAAAACATATCAGGAAGGAAGAAGGGGCCTACATAAATTGCTTAATGACAGAGCTTATAAAATTAGAAAATGATCAATAAAATGAACCCAAAAAGTAAGCAGAAAAATATAACAAAGCTTAGAGCAGAAATTAATGAAGTGGAAATTCAAAAAAACAACCAGAAATTAAAAAATTGGTTCTTTGAAAAAATAAACAAGATTTTTAAATCCCCTAGCAAAACTCTCAAAAGAAATGGAGAGAGAGAACATAATAAACTGGAATGAAAAGGGGGAGATCACTATAGATAATACAGTGATCCAAAGGATAATCAAAGACTACTTTGTGAAACTTGCTGTCACAAAACCATGAGATCCTGGAGGAAATCTGAAAAAAATAAAAAAGAAAAAGAAAAGACATTAATAATTCTGAGACAATAGAGACGATGGCCAGAAGGACCAGCTCACAATATGAAGCTCACCAGAGAGAGTGGTGAATGCAGTTAGAGAAATGACTGTACTAAGAACTATATGACAATGTTGATGAGAGAAGTGGAATGCCTGACTTGAATGTAGGCAGGGGTAGGGAAAAAGGAGATGGGGGCCATTGGTGGTGGGAATTTGCACTGGTGAAGGCAGGAATATCTTTCTATGAGTTAGGCCCAACTACAAACATGTTAGCAGTCATTCATTTAAAAAAATTCAAAATTTCATCTGTCAAATGGGAGACACATGCTAGTGGATTGCAAATCTCCAAAGGGATCCCTAGTCTAAAGACATAATGATTTTTTGTTTGTTTTTGGACCCCACCCAGTGATGCTCAGGGGTTACTCCTGGCTAAGCGCTCAGTAGTCGCCCCTGGCCTGGGGGACAATATGGGGGACCAGGATATCGAACCACGGTCTGTCCAAGGCTAGCGCAAGTACGGCAGGTACCTTACCTCCAGCGCCGCTGCCCGGCCTCCCGTATTCTGTTTTTATGTCCATTTGTAGCATAGTTGAGCTGGCACATGTTGGCATTTGAGCAGAATTCAGACTGTCCCGGATGGGATTTGGTTCCTGGAGCTGTTGTGCAGAACTGTGTCATTTCTATATCTGAGATTCAGGATTCTATGCTGAACAGTCGGTGTCTAATCTCCTGGGGTCTATGATAGTCCACATGATGCATTTTCCAGGTGGGAGCTCCCCATGTATTGTAAATAAGTATGAGTTCCTATCCCTAGTGGATAAGAGCTTGTTTACATTCATGTGATTTCCCCTTTTTTTAGTGCGCCTTTGCAGGGAGAGATGGTGTTCCATTATATTGTTGGAAAAAAAAAAGAAGAAGAAGAACAGGATACCTTACCAACTAATGATAAGACAAAAGCAGAAGACCGGTCAAACTGTGGGCTATGCAAAAGCCAAGAACGTGACCTACAGAAGACTGGTGGATAGAAACATGGCTGGACAAGTTGTAAGGTGGGACCAGAAAGAAAACCCTAGTCTAGGGTTTGTCCTACGATCTGCACA